>JAMKCH010026596.1:0-18397 GCA_023653785.1 Ophioderma brevispina
CCTCTTGAACCAACGTGTTGTTTGGTTCTAGATCTATATACTGGCCTCTCGTTCCCACCATGCTTAATTTCTTTTGCTACGGTTCTGCAAGGGCCTATTTATTCTGTCGTTTCATGATTTCGTTTGAGAGCTCGTGTATCTTCTGACACTGATCTTTTGCTAGAACACTTCGCCATCACAGTGGCGGGGTCAAGAAGGTTCCTGATAGAAGTGAAATATTTCTAATTTTCCTTCTCGGATCTGAATCATAACCTATCTTTGGAGTTTCCCTCCCCATTATCCTGATGAATTATTCCATGAATGTAGTGGGTTTTAACTTGGTATATATGTTAATAATCTTGTGAAATCCTCCTATCATTTGCATGTAAAGTGTTTATAAAATTGAACACATAGAAATGGTAAACATTTTAGCCACTGATTTACACTAGTTAGAATGTAACCCACTATGAATTTTAGCAATAGCTCATCTACCAGGACAACAGTTCAGTGGTTGTACTTGTACATACATTGACATGAACTGACCTTTTGTGATCTGGGTATCATATATCATACCCCAAAAAAACGAGGGTGTATTTTTCTAAATACATTGGTGATGAAAGCCTGCGAACTGTGCCAAGGGAATGAGATTTCACTAACTCATAGTGAATCTTTCCCAGCTGATAGTGGTAATGATTGGTTATCTTACCATGACAACCTATAACCACCCCCATTGGTAATGACTATTTGTGTCATATCCCCTGAATTGCTACTATTAGATTTTTCTTATTCTGAACATATCATGCAGCAATTGGAAAATGGGAAATCCGGTAATAAACAAGGCCTGTGAGAGTTCCCCATTTATGCTTTTTCAGAGTCTATGTTCAAACAGACGTAATTTTAGCTTTTTCTCTCATATTCAGGCTTATTATTTTCCTTTGTATCATTTTTCATCATTTTTGAGCATTTCTCTTCTTCAAAACCCCACTCACACGATCTGAATAAATTAACTCCAAAACATAAGCACAACAGTCGCTGAATAACCCCCACATTTAACTTGCAAATTAATTTTTCAAGGAAGAAGTCGTGGCAGAAAACAATGGGTCTAATAATCAATTCGTCATAAATTGTTTTCTGAAGAACTGGCTGAAGGGCTTAAGTCAGGGACAATAAAAAGATGAAAGTGTTTGACAGACTGTGTGCCATCCAGCAGATTTATTGATCAACAAAATTAGCAGAGACACATTGGTGGTGGCTCAATATTGCGATTAGATCTTCAATTTTTGTCCTTTAATTTGTGTAATATTTAAAGCCTAACGTTTTTTGTTTTATATTTTTGTCCATACACCTGAGCGAGTCCATTTTATTTTGCCTAGTCATAAATCAATCTCAAACCTTCCAACCTAGGCTAACAGAAAAAAAATGAAATATGTATCCAAAATTGTATGAAATTGGCACATCTAAGTCTTTTAACTTACAACTGCTTAGGCTATAAAACAAATACAAAAATAGTTAAAGGTGTCAACCAGAGTTTCAAGTCAACCTATTTTCTGTGATATCAGTGAATTTTCATATAGATTACAACACTCCATATATTCCCCTATCCCTACCTTTATTTGGCCAAGAACTGTATAACTTGAAATGAAACCCAAAGGTTATTTGTATAATAATGCTTATATTTCAATAGAAAACCTGCTGAATTTAGTATGTGCTTCCATACAAAATTAGAAATTTCCCCATTGTTATAATACCAAGAAACATTTCTCAGCTTACTCCTTTCATATCGGGAAATTTTTGATATGAAAGCTTTGTAACCAATGCAAGAATCAATAATTTTAACATTTTTAGGGACACCTGTTATATGACATTCTCTTGTTGCACCCTTTAAAGGAAGATGGATTTTAAAGAGGTCTCTGAGAGATTGGTATGCCATTCTAATACGTTGCCTCTCTGAATATGTGCTACTAAAAGGGTGGAGGTTTTGTTTGCAACATTACCAAAGCAGATGATCGAAGGCCATTGTTATATGAATTGTTACATATTCAAAAGAGGTTTGATTGTCTTATGGATCAGCCCACTAGGACCGAATGTTAAATGGTGATGAGGAGAAAGGGGTCTTACTTGGTGTAAGATATCATTAGTTAGACTAGAGTAAAAACTCTTTTACGGAAAAAGCTGTACAATCCTGTAATCCTTTGATCCTCTTATAGAAGATTTCATGCTATGCTAATTTCATAATGAGTTCTTACATAGGAGGATGAACCAGAAAAGGTTTCCTAAATAAGAGATTAAAAACTGCTCGCTACTAGGTGAGGCAAAATACTTTTGTGGTGAAGCGAACTTTTTCAGCGGAGTTTGGACAGACCATGAATGTTTACAGTAATCTACTTTGGGCAAAGCCAATAGATTTTTACTTTTAACTCTATTTTAAGATATCTATCACTAGGTAAAAACTTTCACATTGTATGTGATAACAAGACCGTATGCACTTTCTGCAAAACAAATACAAACATCAGCTAGGATACTTCTCTAAAGTGCTTTGATGATTTATAGAAAACTACAAGATTTTTCAGAGGTTTATTGACAAGCAAGTAGACCAAAGAAAAACCTTTATAAAGTTTAACATTTAATTGATTTAAAACTGTTTTTTGGCTATTCATTTCATGGTGTGGATTTACTACTTTGTTACTCATTCTATAAAAATAAAAACTGGGGATTAGTTTTCATGAATTGTCATTCTTTAATCTTTGATCAAACGTAGCAGTTTGCCAGCACATTATTTGAAGATAGTACCCTCTAAAGTTTTATTTACAGGTACTAACTAATCAATAGTATTTTTCCTTGTTTTAGTTTTTTTTTTTGGATATGGGGATGTTTTATTCACCTTAATCATTGTTATTTTTAATCATCACATTTTAACATTTTTTTAATAAAATTATTGATTCATCCCAAACAGACAGGAAGAATCATTATTAAGATGGCTCTCAGAACACCCACAACTGTATCTGTTATTCCATATTTTTTTTGATACTACACCTACAGCATTTGCTGCTAAGAAGTTTTAAGTTAGCGGTTTTACTGTCAGGAATATTGACAAGTCGTTGGTAGCCCACTTTATATTTGTTGGCCAGTTAAGGACCTAATTTCCTGTCCACTTCAGAGAAGCCGATCATAGGGCGGATTTTTGTCACATTACACTAGATATTATTAGACTTGTGCAATTCGTAACACGGTATTTTGTTTACTACTTCTGCGTCCATTTTAAAAATGGACAGTATTTGCTTACTACTACTTTCAGCCTGTTATCGGTTATCAAGAGCTGGAACAATTGAATACAATATACTATAAGTACATTGTAATAATAAAATGTCAAAACTCAAATAGGCTAGCGGCAGATCTCATAGTTTTTAACACATAGGTGACGACCCTCTTACAATTACGATAATTTTGCTAAAATAAATTGCCTAAAATTATCAAATCAGTTCTAACGCCTTTGTTTTCACTTCTAATTAGTGCACTTGTCGTGAAAATATCATGAAAGAAGTTTGATGGCAAGCTTATGACCTACCATCTTGGTGCAGAACTAACACCCCTAACTTAATCATATTAATATTGGACTTCTTTTCTATTCAATTAAAGTTGTGCGGCCCGGTTACCTGCATTTCATATAGGTGAAAGGTTTTCGATTTCTGCTATGACAGCATAAATTTCATAGAAATGGGGTTACGCTGCAAGTTTTACGGGTTATTCTGTGTCTGCACAAAGATGTTGGTTCCTTTGCCAACATTTTCTTTCTCATGAGCTTTGTTCACCTTCGTTTCCCTTTCGAATAAAGGATGAATATAGGGTCAAAGACAATTGAACACACTAGTAGAACCTCTAACTTTAAAGAGGAACAGAACATTTGTGTGTCACGTCTGAATAATACTTAAATCATAAATCGGAGTGATGTAATAGCCCGTGGCATCTTTTCAGTTGCATTGATAATAACATGGCTCTGCAGTTCCCAGATGAAAAAGGAATCTGTGAACTGTTTGGTCTTCACATACTGAGCGGATTTACTTATCAATAGCCCCCCCATTAGTTGCTGGAGTCAAGGAATCATGGTGTACATCCCCGTAGTCACTGAGATTCAGGGCGAAATTGAGAAGACCATTTATTATTTCTCGAGAATGTGCACATACTAGAAGTGAACCCACGTAGAACTGATTTTCTATAATTTTAAATGAAAATTATTTCGAAGAATTTATGTACTTCCCAGGGGTGCGCCACCTTGATCCTTGTCCGAGCATCTTTTGGTTGGTGGGCCTCATAAAAGCCCTAAAAGGTGTCTTGTGGTCTGATTTATGTCTATGTTTCTCCTACTTCATAGAGAGCCTAGCACTTGCACATACGGACGACCCATTAATTCGTTACCGTGAGAACAAACCCCCCGCGGTTTTGATGGTAAAGTGAGTGAGGGTGAGTGAGTTGAGTGAGTGAGGAGTGGTGAGTGAGTGAGTGGTGAGTATTAAGATTTAACGACAACTCAACATAATTGTGTTCATATATTATATCGTGTCATTAAGTTATAAAAAAAAACTCTAACCTTTTACAAAATACAAAATCTATTTGAACATACAACCATAATAAATTCTAATCACACAACAATTTTTTAAAAAGATAAAACAATATTTTAAAAGATAGCCTCCTTCAGGAAATTTTATCACCTGAATAGCGCCTAGTATCTAAAAGAAGTCAATATTAAAACTACATTTCAAATCGAATTACAACAATAGTAAATATATACATACACTGATACCAAACATCCCCATCCATGTATAAAAATAAGATTACCCAATTTAATACCAAAATTCACATAGAAAAACACAGCATCACAAGATACACTGATCAAATCCAAATTATAATTACGGTATAAACACATCATACCCTGATGACAAAGTTCATCACCCATCCTGTATCAAGAAAAAAATTCAACTACAATACTAAAATCAATAATCACTCAGATCCCCTTCAAACAGATAAATCACAATTTAAATATTAGGCATAGTTACAGATTAATAGGATGGTCTTATAATATGTACATATGTAATTGGATCAATGGTATGTTGTAATGTTAACTAATACAGATTTTAAACTACTTATAAGAGTTACAATACAGTGCATACCTTCTACAATTATTACACTCTAATACTACATACCCTGAATTTCAATCAACCCGTCTGTTCAAATAACAGACGAGTTGCCCCTTATCATCGCCTCTTACGACATGTAGGGGAAACAGCGGGCCTATTCCATATACCCCGAACCCACAGGGCCCCCTTTTAGGGTCGCTCTTACACATGCCGGGGAGCACATCGGGCCAAGTCTTACCCCGAACCCGCATGGGTGTTTTGATGGTAGAAAAGCCCCCCTCTTCAATCTGCTAAATATGATGGTGCTTTTTGTTTATATCTTGGGATAAACTGATTTGATGGTCAAATTCCTGACGACAATGAGAAAATACGCCCTTGCCTTTCATCTGATATCAAATTGACAACCCTTTCTGGGTAAATCGGGGGGGGGGGGTCTTAAGATGATCGGAACATCAAACCCACCATTTTAAAGAGACAGCGGGGCATTTGGAAAATAGTGCAGCAAAGTGGCACCCTCAAGAGTTTACAAATGATATTTTTTTTGCAAACTCACCTGAAGTGATTAAGTAACGCACTATTTGTACAAAAAGAACAAATTTTATATAAAACTACTTCATAATGGTTTTAAATTCCATCGACTGCAGATACTGTGCGTATTGTCAATGCAAGAAAACCCACACACAGTGAAGTTTTCAAATTGCTTATTGTTATTAAAACAAGACAAGTGGTGTGCTGGAATTGGGACATTTGTCGGACTCCTTTAAATAAAAAGGGTAATATTTTAAAATTGTCTTTTTGGTCCAAAAATAATATCAGATATAATGTTTTCTGGAAATTATGAGGGTCAATATCATTATTAATGAGTCAAAAACATTTCTTCAATTGACCATGTTGAGTCTCACTCATAAAGTCGTTCCATCCTGTAACTGAAAATAAACTGAGTATTTGCATATCCGTAGAAGAAATACAATTAAACAACTGGAACATCCCAGAAAATAAAGGCACATCAGTGATCACCCAAGAGTCAAAATATTTGAATTTTAGCAGGAATATCTTAAAGGCGACGCAGATATTTCCCTAAGAGGGCGCCCCTCACTTTTCAAACAAATGTGTCTTAAGAGCCTTAAAAGTTACACTATAATAAAAATAAGTAAAATAATCAAATCAAATCAAAGTCCTTCAATAGAAAATCACACTTTGTTAAATTTCCGGATCCGGCTTTCCTATGCCACTGTTAATGACACATAAATGTTTACTGCATGGAAACCTACATTCTGATTCTTAAAACGTTGGAATGGGCATATTAGGCTACTATCTCCTTTAGTGCGAATTGACTATTTTTAATAGACGCGTATTCACTAGGCAAGCCATGTTGGTGGAACAAGATAGACACTTTCAGGACTACAATACATTTACCTGTCCAATATCCCTGTGCATTGCTAAAAAAACATGGATCGATTTCCAAGCTTAATGTATTGTAGTCCTGGAATGTATGCATCTGTCCCCAGCCCCCCCCCCCCCCCCCCCCCCCCCCCACACATCTCTGTCTCTGGGGGCTGACGTCATATTTGAATACGGGCTATCATACAAACAAAAAATTATATGTCAAAAATCTCGAGTCGCCCTTTAAAAGTGAAGGATAAATTCTGTAGAATGGTCATAAGTTTACGTGTACAACACACTGAAAAAAATAATAGAAATATAAAAAAAGCAATGTAGTTAGATTTGAACCTCCCTTCACTTACGTGTTGTAGTAAGTGTCCGTCTGGACATTATGGCTAATATCCTATTTTGGTCCGTATAGGAGGTTGCTTTTGGTCGTTATCATTTGCAGGAATATGTTAGGATACCATACTTGTTACAACATTCTGATTTAGCACATCACTGATAGTGCCTTTAAACTTCCCATAGTACATTTGGTACCATGCTTTCTGGAATCAAAGTGAGTTTTGCTGTGTTTTCCTATCTTTCTGCAGTGGTTCTTGGTTGGCTGGCTGTCTTGTTCTGCTTCTGTTCATTTGTTTTGGGTGTTTGTGCTACCACACATCTAACTATGTGCTACCACATCTACTACACCTCCATCACTCTATTTCTAATCAGGATCTGTCTCCCCAGGCCACGTAGCCCCAAGGATTGAAAATTATCCTATTACCTTACGTTGGTGGTGTCCTTCCTGCTTTCATAGAAGTATTGGTACAAATTAATTCCTTATTTGCTCAAAGATCCATCAAAACAGATACACGGCTATGGTTATGCAAAGGCCTGAAAAAATAAACCCAATTAACCCTTTGAGAGTCTTTATAGTTTATACCTATGTCGGTTAGTCCGTATGGAAAGCCCTTCAAAAACACTGCCCTAATACTAGGCCTTGTTGTTTAAGCTCATATTAATCGATTTTTCATGCTTATTCTGATATAGTTATTGAAATTATGTGGAAAAATTAAATTTTTGAATTTAATTGATTCTTCATCTGTAGGGACAAACAGTTAAAATGTTTGAATGTATTAAATCTACCTACACCCATAGGTTAAGTGATATAAAACAAATAACTCAAAACCGATGAGTTTTTAAAAAGATTACACATTTTTAATATAAAAAAAGAAAAATTAAAAAAAGTAAAACACAAGAGGTAATATGAAAACAGCTCCAGACATTTAACATTAAATACTTTGATGTTTTGATAGTGTATGGTTTTGAAATGTAAATAAGAGATGCTAAGATGTAAAAGGGCTCTTACAACCATTTTTTCCGCAAGTCAGATTTTCGCATACTAAATTAAAACGCCCCACAGGGTTCGGCCCTGATAATTTTTGTAATATCCACCATTTTGGGATTTTTGACCACTTCTCCTAGATTTTGTGCATTTTGCAACCACTATGAATTTTTTCTTCATTTTTTAGTCTTAAACTAATCCTTATCCAATAACCTTTCATATAAAACATGTCGATGGCTTGTCTTCCCCTATTTTTTTTCTGATGAATATTTTTGTAAGCACCCCTAAAAACAATAGTTTCAAAACGCCGCCATCATTTGCTAGCTTTTTGCACTTTGAACCATGGACGAATTTTTTCAAATTTTTTCAACCCACAAGTATTCTGTGACAATTCATCTTTCATAAATCCCAGTTAATACTGGTCTTCGACTTAGGTATAATTTTTGAATAATGTAAACGAAACCCTGTGGATAGACATTACATTTTTGCCTGACATTTTTTTATAAATAATTTTGTTTTTCCATCGCCTTTTTGTTTTATGAAATAATTCACACGTTTTTTTAATCTTTAGAAAGTTTCCGCATTTACCTGAACTGTATTAAAACAATACTAAAGGACAGTCCCGTCGCCATGGGGTGTGTGGGGGTGGAACACCCCCCCCCCCAGCGACTCCTCAAAGAAAACTAAAAAGGTTAGCGAAGAGAGAGAAGGAAAGAGAAAGAGAAAAGAGGAAAGATAATAGCAAAGAGAGAGAAAGGGAAGTAGAATGTAACAAAAGGAGGACGACATCAGAACGCATGAGATTGAACTCCAGACTTACATAATCCAAATATCACAATATTTGGCTTCCCCTCAACCAATTCGTTTTTGTTTCCAAGCCTAAGCAACGGTAATCATGAATTGGTAATGGTGCAACAGTACTTGTGATCAAAATGGGTAAATAAATTTGAAAAACACGAGGGGAGCCATTGCCATGCCCCATGTTTGGTCTACCAGTATACGGGGAATTTTCAGTCGGGGAGCTGAAGTGGGCAAGAAACCATTGGTAGGATCGATTCCTAGCCCCCATCACATAAACCATTACTATCTTCACCGCCTTCAAAAATACCTGTCTTAATAGCTAAATCCAGAGCTTCCGGGGCTCCGCCCCTTGACTTCCGGCAAGGGGCTCTGCTCATGCACCGCATCCGTTATGACATTGGTGGCTAGCTATAAGTTTATAGTTCCCCTCAGCTTACATCTTATAACTGCCCTTATCAATTGAGCACAGTAGTAAACCAGTCTTTGTCTTTTAATGGGTTACCATTTACCCCTCAACAAGTGTATCTTGAGGTTCTGAGTAGCGGAAATCCAAGAGCTTCCTGGGCTTCGCCCCTGGACCCCCAGAAGGGCTCTGCTCCTGCACGCACCATTAAGAGCTTAAATACATTGTGCGCCGCTATATCATTATTCTTTGGCACGTACAAGCTTATACATGTAAACTACCCGTCTCAGTGAGCAAAATTAGAAACCATTCTTTTCTTTACTTCCCTGGGGTCTTTACTTTAATTTGTTACTATTTACCCCCTCAAACATTGTAATTTTGAAGGTTCTAATAGCTTAAATCCAAGAGCTTCCGGGGGCTCCGCCACCTGGACCCGGCATGGCTCATCCCCCTGCACCCCGCAGGCCCTAAAGCGGGCCCCTGACCCAACCCGTTACACACACTTAAAATAAGGGGTCAAAATATATCAACCCTTTTACGTGGTCACATTTATTTGACACAGTCGTGGGTTTTGAAATCAACCACGTTTCGGGTAATTTTCTGTTTTTAGCATCATTTGCAAATTACCCTAAATATAAGTCCTTTGTCCCACAGGAGGTAGTTGAAATCACTACATTTGGGGTTTTTTTCTTTATCAGATTTTGTTTGCTCCATTTAACCAAATGACTATTAAATATAGTCATTTTTGACCCCAAAAGGGTTATTTTTCAAAAAGATTATATGACCCCAATATAGTCATTTTCAACCCCAATCTTGGTTATTTTTAACCAACAATTTTGGTAAAATTCTTGACCAGATCAGTGTATCAATTTTGACCCTTTTTTTTTAGTCGGTGCATAATTGACAGTAGCCTGGGGTCAAAATGAACTTTTGTGGTTTTTTTGCCCCGTATTTTTAAGTCTTCCGGTTTTTGCGCCTCGGTTTATGTGTCAAGGCACTTGCGTTGTGCAGTTCAACGATCAAGAAAAAATGGTCGGTAAGAGCATCACTTAGGAACATTTTTAATGGCCCTTAAGTTGGCCCGAACCATGCGCCGTTGTTTTATTGTTTTATTCGCTCACTACGTTTCCAAGGACTTCTTTACTGCAGCAATAACTTTTCTTCACTTTACAACCCCCCTGAAAAAATGTCTAGCGACGGCCCCTGATATGAGACTCATGTTGCCCAGACATTAAACTGGGTGCAGTTGATCCCAGAAAGATCATGTTTGGTATCTGTTTTAATACAGGTGAGTCAAAATAAACTTTGACCCTGATTGCGTCGCCATTATGAATAGTAAATAATATTACATCTAACCTATCTGGTATCATCGGAAAGCCCACTTCATTATCTTTAATTGCTGCAAGTAATTCCAATCCCGATAAGTATAGGTCGGAACACAGTCCTTTTAATCAAGTAGTCAGCTTTTACCCCATCCACGGAGTCCCATTTGAATGCGCGGCGGCCAACTAATCAAATGTGAATCCCGTGACAGAGCGGAAAAGAGACTACTTGATTCACGACTGTAGCTCCAGTCCTATACCAAACCGATATGAAATGATCTTTGCAGCAAAATTAAAGATAATGAACTAACGTCTGTCAGATGAATACTCCATGTGTGTAGATATATGTTACTTAAAAATTCAAAATGGCGGACACCATCAGGGTCAAGTTTTTTGTTTTTACTCACCCTCGTATGTACCCCTGAGTCCCTCAAGGGGGGATCAGCAGTCATGATCTAAGGTCAAGTAGTAAAAAATTGTTGTTTATTAGCTTGGGTGGCTTTAGTCAACATGCAATCCATATTTGAAGGTAATTTCAAGGTCATCAGTGGTTATCTAGGATCTCTAGGGTCAAATCAGGAGAGCATCTGTGGTCCAATGTTATCCTTGGGGTCCATTATTTGGTCACACATGAAGTTGTTGTCACAAAAGGCGAGAACTTGGATGTTCTAGTCAGGGTTTAATTGTGCCCAAATTATGCAAATAGGAAAATTGTCAATGTTTTCAGAAATCATAAAAATTCCCAAATTCTCATAAAATTAAAAATCACAATTTACATCGATAGAAACCATAGGTTTCTGTTTCACATGAAACTGCAAAGGAAATTATATGTTATTGACCAACATAAACCAGAAATCGAATTCATGCCATAGCGTAAGGCCATCATAACTTTATGTGAAATTGATTGCGCATACCCCTAATCAAAGTGCCATAATGTTAAACCAAAGCCTATAAATGAATTTATTAATGAAAATTTGAAAGATGTTAACGTGAAAAAAAAACAGAATTGGTACATGCGTCTGTGAAATCAAACAAATTGAATATTATTTGGCTGATAGTCTGAAAATCTTGGCCTTAGAAAAACCTATACTATCACACATTCAAGAAAGCTGATATGCTTTTGTAACAGTACTATGTTTTTTTTTTTTCTATTTTCGAAAACGATTGAAGATACAGTCTCTCAACATTTACCTTACCATTTTTCTATCTCTGTCTTATAAAACTCTAAAGTATATCCATTAGGCTTCTACAACAATCATTTCAAATTAGGGGTAAATTTATTCCCGAGGATTATCATCATGTCAGTTCAACTCCAGCCTGCCTTCTCTGAGCTCCATAAATCAAGGAAACATGAACACAGCTGTTTACAAGATCGACTTTAATTTAAGGACACTATAGTGATTTGCTAAAATCAGCAAATCGAAACAAATCATCAAAATCAGATTTTTCATGTATGTAACAAGTACAGGTATCGTAACATCAACCTGCAATGATAAGACCATAAGCAACCTGATATGGACAGAATCGGAGATTTGGAGTCAATTACTGTCCGAACTGACACTTACTACAACACGTAATGTGTAATGGAAATCGTATCTTGGAACACTGCCGTTTCTTCCTTGTTCCTGTCAATTCTACAGCTGGAAAAGTAACTTTGACTTACCCTTCACGTTGAAGCTATTCCTGCAAATTTCAAATATTTTCAAATCACTGATAGTTTCTAAGGGGCAATGGAGAGGATGAATTTTCCCAAAATGCACTAAAGTTTTCAGAGTATTTTATTCAAGAATTTTAACTGAATCCAAACTGCAGGCAACAAAAACAACCGCACAAAGCAACAAACAAACAAAAAGCATTCCTAAGAATAAGAATTTGTTTACAAATTTATAATTTGTTACCTGCAAGTTTTACTAAATAAAACTTTTGCCATATTGACAAGACCAGGTAAACTAAACACTTTTTCATACCTTATTGTTAATAGCAACACCAATCATTTATTTTACAAATCATCTTAGGGTGGTGATTTTCTAGCACAGGTTTCAGCATCACACTTAAAATGTTCATAACATTCAAGGAGATTTTAAAATTCAAATCACGTTCAACGATTTTAAAATTAAATCACGTTTTGTTCTGCACAAACACTTCACTAATGGAAAAAACTTGAAAAACATCAATAGGAGGGAGGCAAGGACAGCTGTAAGGGGTGATGGAACCCTTTTTGGGCTAGAAGTGTGTTATTTTAGTCATAACAAAGTGGTTCAAATGCAGGCAAATTGTGAAATTTTAAAGTGCATGCCTTCCATGACAACATTTTTTATCACATTCAATGCTATATTTTAAATTATATGAATTGGGCTATTTAAACTTTAATTCATCTGGAGGAAGAGTTGGAACTGTTATATGCAGCCTATAGAGGGCCCAGAGTATTGAATTATCTGGAATAACCTGATGTCATGAGCATGGGCATGGTTGTCTATGCAGTGAATGTGGATAGTCATGATCAATGCATACATGTGTGTCATATGAGTGAATGTGACCACATTGATTGATTACAGTGTCTCAAAATGTTAACACTCTGAGCACCTTTTGCCAAAATATACAAATTTAATATGTTGTTATTGTTTGGTATGACTTTAAGTCAAATAAAGCTTTTATTTGATTTTCCATTTCGATCCACAGTACCACCAAGAGGGTGGTCAAAGGGGATATTGCCAAGGCTTGCAATCCTAGGGGCCAGTACAATAAACAATTACAAGCCCCATAAAAATTGAATAAATGTGGTCTTCGGGGTCTGTATGAATTCAAATTAAGGAAGGTAGCCCGTAACTCCAAGGTTCCCCTGCAAATTTTGTATTGTAGCCACCACTTGTAAATTGATGGTTCAAGGAATAAGCTGCATGTTGAAGGCTGTGGTGGCAGAATACACAATTTGTTTGCCCTCCCCCCTAAATTTATGCTTCATTAAAAATGAAAGTGGCAAATCAAATTAGTTCAATTTTTTCTACCTTTAAGAATTTGAAATGGCATAAAGTAATATTTAATAAGAGGCACCAATCTTGTCTTAGGTCTGACATTGTTAACTTTATTATTCTTCCTTTCAACATTAAATTAAACACACTGCAAATGAAACAAACAACTAGTACTGTTACAAGAATACTCTTTTCTGTATAGAAATTATAACCTTGTTTGTTGTTTCCAATGAGATTGAAATGAGTAACGTTTCATTATTGTTGTCTGAAGATAAGACATTAAGACATATTTGATCATCGTGAGACAAAGGGATGTGTTTTCAATAGTTAAAGTCAATATCTTCCAATAATTTAAGTTCTAATTTAAAGCTAAAATGTTCCCATGTTGTTGAACATGGTATCAAATGATTCCTCTTCCCTTGCATTTTAACTGATTTTTGTGATATCACCATTGCAACATCCAGTGAAAGTTTTGGTGACCCTCATAATCCAAGTAGACCCTTGCTACATTTTCCTATGTAATTAGCAAACCAAATGTCACACACTGTAAAATAATACAAAGAACTTGTCACCAGTTTCAACAAAATGCTCAGATTTGCAACACAATCTGAGCATTGGGTAAACTTTTAACTAAAGGTTGGAACCTCGGCAAATAGATACTTTTTCTAATTCTTATAAGGAGACATGTTAATGTACATGAAAAATACAATTTAACTCAATTTCAAATTTTTCCCCTGCTCACCTTAAAATGGTATTTTTAGATTTTAATATTAAGTAAACTATTGTAATGCACACAATACCTGCTGACATTAAAAGAATATTTGGATTTAAATTAAAATTTAAAGGTAAGCTCTGTATGTCACAATTTTCAATATGACATAAAGCAATGTGTGTGTGTGATGTAATCATGTGGTACTTCCTTCAGGTACTCCCTAGTTAGGTCTCTATTTCTGCTCACCTTAAAATGATAGTTTTGGATTCTAATACTACGTACAACGTCTGTATTTGTCTGATAGCCTGTACACACCCAATAAAACTCTTAAGGGAACAGTTCCAAGTCTCGATCTCAATATTAGTACCTATTCCTTTCAGGATTTTAACACTTAAGTGCCTAAGGTGTTTTCACTCACGTTGGTGCCTAAGGGGGGGGGGGGGGGATGGACTCCCTCTACGGAAAACCAACTTTCCCGATGGAATTTTCAAACGAAACTCATACCACTGTTGAGGGGCATAAGACAAGGCCAAAGGTGCAATATAAATTTCTGGTTGATCGTCTATAAATTAGGGGCAAATCATTGTTTTCGAAATGCGTCAAAATCGCTCAAAAAGTTTCCGCGGCCTTGCTTCCACAGCATACACATTGCAAATCATTTTGATGTTTATATCTGATCTAGAAGGACCAATTTACGTATATTTAACACAAACATTACCATTTTGTTCATTCCTGTATTTTTTGTGGGTCAGTCGTATTTGCCATAAGTTTGTATAGCAATGGCGCGCAGTCGCTCGATGATGGAATCGCTTCTTTTCAGCACATAAAGGGTTAATTATTTTTCTGATTATGTAATTAATTTTGTTTCATGCATATGAACATACATAAGTAGAAAAATATTTCTGGCAACTGGGTTTGCTAATTTTTATTTTTAAAACCATACTCCCGTTGGTGTCTAAGGCCGGGGGGAGGTTCCTAGGTACCCAAGCTAATTATCTCATTAACGGGCGAAAAATTTGAGTAATTTTTTATTATGGAAAGAAGCGCATCGATAAGTTGCTCAATTACAAAAAATTAGAGTTCGAAAATATTTTTCACGAGTGAGAAATCGCCGAAAACAAATCTTGGGTACTATGGAACCCCCCCCCCAGGCACTTAAGTGTTAAAGGTCAATGTTTACAGTATAATCTGTTGGGGTATCTTGAAAACTGGATTTGTTATGCAATGAGTGACATCAGTGGCAGTACCAGGATCAACATTTTCAGGGGGCTAAAGGTGGAGGGGGCCGTGAAAAATTGTAGGGGTCCCAAGGTGAAGCGAAAGTTTCAGATTAAAATGGGTATATACATTCGAAGTGCGTGAAAAGTTGCAATTTCAATGGTAAAATAGACAAACATGACATTAAATATGCTGAGATGCACGAATGCGAGGATTTGCTATTTTAACTGTAATGCGATTTCAACTGGGGGCAAAGGAGGATTTGGGGAATGGGGAATTTTCCCAATCCCCCTGTTGTGCCGCTATTACCAGTAATTGATTTACTGCAGTTTGTAATTGAGTTAATATAAGAGACGTTTAGTTACATGAATATTTCCCTGATTAAGTGTGTTCAAATGTCATCCTGGATAGATACAATTACCACATGATCCAGTTTCTGTTGAAACTGTCAGGAAATTCTTTGTCTTGTCTTTTTTTTTAATGTGGCATTTGCTTGCATAATTAGATGGCAAATGTAACAAGGGTCTACATCCTTGACCTGAAAGTTGTATATGGACTCAAAGAGTCGAAATACATTTTCTACTTCAGCAGCTTTCATTATGACCAGAGCAATCATTTGACAACAGTTGCAACAAAATCAAGTATTGTGTGGTATTCTGATTTTAGGGTTCAGAACCATGAATTTCTAGCTGTAATTCTGTAATCATGTCCCAAGTTCGTGATCACCTGGACTTTGCGATCACCTGACTTGAATGACCCTCAGGTTTTGCGGTTCCTTTGACCTTAAATGACCCCTGATGGCCATGTCGTGACCTTTAAAATTTTCGTCATAAACAATTGAACCCACCCACCAAGTTTCCAATGTTTACCCCATTTGACCTCCTTTGACCTTGAAAACCCCTGATGACCTTTGATCCACTAACCAATACAAGCTCGGTCTTCGGAAGGTCAAGGGACACACACCCACCAAGTTTGAGTAACGTGCGACCGTTGGTCTCCGAGAAAATAGACGCGGTCAGACAGACATACAGACCACCGGTATTAATATATCGATTATAGCCTCTGTTGACTGTCAATGTGCTGCAATAAAGACCTATACTTCTTCCTGTATGGACATATTTCCCCTTCTGGGCATATCAATTGTAAAGTGTTTCCCCTTAATGGCATATTGCCCTGACTCAGTATTTTCCCAGGTGTAAAGGGAGTTACATCTGAGTTGATAGCTGATCTAACCTGATCCTGTTAGACCAAAGGTGGGAATAATGACCCTTGAGATCCTAACATGATGGCATTGGCTAGATATCAAGTGTGAAAATGGTAATAGTTTTGTATCGCTATCACACAGGACTGAAAAATTGATTCACTGTTTATGTGTCTGTTGTATTACTGTAGCTGACTTCCATTTTTTCCAGTGTTTTTTTGTCATACCCAGCTCAGGATGGCAAAAAATCCACCTCACATTGCTCTGCATCATATTCATATTGTTGTGTACAATACCAACATTGGTATTTATGTACAAAGAGTGAGCATGGCATTGACGATTAACAGGAACTTCATTATCATTAAAATATTTTTTTCTGATGTTTTTAATGCAACCAAAGAGCATCAAAGTTACTTAGAGATTGGTGAATTGGCAGTGTGTTTAGTCACATGGCCTCATTAAGATATCATACCTTATCATATTAAATAGGATTTATTAGGTACTCAAAATGGTGCATACAAGGATAAAAAACATATAAAATATGATACAGTACATAAAAATATTGCACTTAATTTGTTAAGAACATGACAAATATCGGTGAACAATAGTTCCAAGGATAGCCCAAAAGCTTTGAACCAAAGCTTAATTCCACTGGGGTCCTTAACATGCAGAAAGAGGGAAGAGAAATATACTACAAAAACAAACAACAAATGAATGGGACACTTATGCCACTTGAGATCAGAGAAAAGGAATAAAAATAGAGAAATGTGAGACCAGCTCAATATTTAATAGAAGAGTGACTTGACAAATGCTGTTTGACTAATTGCTTGAACAAATTAAAATCACTGATGATGAATAATCAGATATTGTTATAGCATTGCCTGCTAAGTTGCAATGTGCTGTATATGGTCTTTTACAAACATTGTATACAGAATTTTCTTTAAATTTCCTGTGTTATACATTTGTATATCGCAGTCCGAATGCAATTTCTTTTCAGTCTTGATAGAGATTGTGGTGCAGACATTCCCCACCGTTGGTATAGATAATTCCGTCACAATGACATTTCAGATTGCAGATGGGTTGGTACATTTACTGCACCCACTTTGCCTGCTCCCAGTCGAATTCAGCAGCCTTTACGGAATAAAGTGCATGTAAAACTGTGCTTTATTCCGTAAAGGCTGCTGAATTCGACTGGGAGCAGACAAAGTGTGTGCAGTAAATGTACCAACCCATTGCAGATCAGATTATAGAGTGTGCAGAGAGAAAATCATAACCCAGACATTCCACATCACACCTGCTGCTTTCATGGATGACTTGTCAATATGTCTGTATAGCCCAACAAGGAAGCTTCCTCATCAAATGCTATTTATCAATTTGACTAATTAGTTGATATATTAGGTGAGTAATATTTATGTTAATTTAATAAAGAAAGACATGGTTTATAACATACTGTATCAACTTAAATATAATGCTGTCTTGTCCTTTAAGAATGGCGTTACATTGCATAGCATCTTCAACCATACTAGTGCCCACCACTTGTTTTAAGGTGTATTGTACCGTACAGATAATAGTCAGAGTTTCCTGGAAATCTACAGTCTTTTAAACACTCATTATTTTGTGTATACATACCAGAGTAATAATTCCTCAGATTGATTGGCGTCTTTTAATGCCTCATTTGTCTGTATTATACACAGGGTACCAAGTAAATGAATCGCCTTTTAGGATCGCCATTGCTTATCGCAGGAGATCACAATTACCTATATGAGTAACCATTCAAACAGATGGTAGTTATGGGAAATCATCACCCATAACGATCAGGAAAATTGATGACCAATGCCTTTTGCAAGCTATTGAGGCCATCTGTCCTGTCATGTAATGCTTAGAAGTTAATGTGATGCCATGGTAAATTGTTTCTTCAATAGTATTAAAGTAATGAAAAAGTAATAT
>JAMKCH010026597.1:0-21689 GCA_023653785.1 Ophioderma brevispina
TTCTGACCATTTGGCAAACGACCTCTACTCGCGACCCCACTCCACGAGAAAGGTAGATTGGGGAACTAGCAAGGGACCCATTTATGCAATGATTAAAGTTGTGCATTTTTTGGGTGTGTTTTTGAAAAAGGGGGGACTGTGGGAAACAGGAGGGCAATAATGCCGGGCATGGCATAATGTTGGTTTCACATTTTGACCACAGATACAGATACACAGACGTCAGGGCCACCGATAACTGCGATTATTATACAAATTAAAATTTTCTGTTTCGAAAATTTGCATTAGACATGGGGAATGTGAATGGATGTTTGTTTAGTTTTTTTCAAACAAATTTGACACCATGTTTTCCAATACAGAATTTCATGGGAATCTGAAAATCCGGTGTCATTTTTTTTAAAATGTGTTCTTGGGTGTTTACAAGGGGGCCAAAATTTGTACAGGGGTAAAACATACAAAGTGTTTACATTGTTTTTAAAAATTTACCAGTCTGTTCGGCTGCTCAGAAGGTTTCTAAAAAGGTGTATAAGTTTGCATATAGACGACCTATTGTTTTAGTACAATAGCTCAGAAAGGTTCAAGGTCATTATTATAGAAGGAGTCCGATTTGTTGAAATGGTTTTAAATCGTTTCATTGGGTGATACTAAATAGAAAACAGTCTATAGATTCTGTGTTTCCACCTTTCAAGTTAGACTTTTAGAGATATGACAGGTGGTCTCCCATAGACCAAGTGGACCACGGCCATATTTGCCTCCTTATTATTATCAAAACGTCATGACAATGGCGACCTTATATTTTCGGCTTCGGTACAGTAAGACGGAACCAATTTGCCACCATGTTTAGAACAAAAACCGATGAATCTGAAATTACCACCAGTGTGACCTTGAACCTGTTGTCTTGTAACTCTGACCATAACACTCAGGCTAGGGGAAACTATACCTTTCTGTAATCCTTGGAAGGTACTGAACATGGATGGTACTTTAAAACACATTTACCCCCTTTTAATATTTGTGCCACTGTATAAACCATGTAAATTTGCCCCTAGAATTCATCCAAGAACACATTTTAAAAAAAATGACACCCATGTTTTTGGAATCATCATTACAATTTTGATGTAGAAAAAACCTTGGTTTGCAGATTGTATATGAAAATTTTTCACCAAAAATACAGTTCCACATGTACTACATGCTTGAAACAGTACGGAATATGTCGCCTTGCGCGTTGGTCTATCACGGACACGAGCCTGTTGTTAGGGCCAGTGACCATGCCGATAAGCAACAATGTATAAATGCAAATTAGGAACAACCAGACACCTAGCACCTCTTGACAGAGCCACCTAATTTACCAAAACAAGAAAACGAAAATTTGTACATCTTGCGAACCTCAAACTTCGTTAAAAAATACCATGAATATAGTAGCCTACCATTGAATAATACATAGTAACGATAAAATCACTTCATGTATGAACCAGGGCATATTAATATTTCGATTTCGGCCCTTTTGTGGAGATCTGATCAACTGCAGGCTGCTCATGGCATCAAGGCCGACGACAAGTGACACGGCAGTTTCTATGTGTAACACTGAACCCTTGACCGAGTTCAAGCCTAGATTACGTACGTATTTTCCGATTGGTCGTAAAGGGCATTTCAAGAGTCAATTTGTTTTCAGAGAGATATTGGATCGCTTGTCGTATAATCATGAATATTTATTTTTAACCTTATTGAAAGTCACGGCAATCATCCCGCGCCAGGGAAAAATGAATAGGTTCATTCATGAGACCGTGTATCACGCTCTTGGGAAATCCCAATGATGTAAACAGCGATGAGATCATGGAAATTTAATTAGCACATCTCTATGTTTTATCAAGGAGTAGGCTCCTTGGCCATGTTTTATGTTAGGATCCAAAAACTTTGATATTCATGATGGCTTCTAATCATGAAAATATGTCAGATATAATATACGGTATAAAAATATAACAACACATGCATTTTGGATAGACAGAGTCAGACTTTTATTAAGAACAGTTGAGTAAGTTCGGTGAGGTAGAACCTTGACAAATACAGACGCATCACACACAGAACCAGGCACATATCATAACACAACAAGGTGAGTAATTTTACGCTCTTGGGATTCCCAATTGAATGCTAAACAGCCGATGAGCTCATGAATATTTAATTAGCATAATCTCTATGTTTATCATAGAGGTAATATAGATTTGATCAAGGAAAAGTATGCTCCTGGTTTACCCGGGGTTTGATGTGTGATCAAAACTTTGGATATTCTGATGGCTTAATATGAAATTATGTCATGCCTAAATTTTACTGATATAACAATAAATACACGGTACAAGCATTTGGATCGACAGAGACAGACTTCTATTAAGAACACGGTAAGTTTCATGGTGTAGGTAGACCCCTGACAAATACAGACGCATCACACAGGACAGGCAATATTATAAAACATCACTCGATCGGCAAGGTTACAAATTAAGCCCGCAAATCAAACACGCTCACACCGCCCTCTCGCTCTTCATAATGACGAAGTACGGTCACACATGCGAATTTTATACTAGGAAATCGGATTCGCGCAACCAAACACCTTTAAAAAAAGACATAAAGACACAACCAAACTCAAAATCCGTAACATGCGTGTTATGGATAACATCATCGCTTGCACGGACACCAAATGTCCGAGCAAATTCCCAAGCCATAAAAAAACTAGTAGGGCGGCAAAAACGCTAGATTCTTCTACGTGATCGCATAGGGTATTATTAATAGTCCAAAAAGTTACACAAAAACACAAACGTTAAAAAAATTAAGTAATACTTTACAACATGCACATTGCATGACGACATAGTACATAAGATAAAATATATGATACACTAGATATCAAGAAACTTGAGAGAAACAAATATGGTTTTTAGAGGATCTGAAACATCTTTTTGCTTGTGGGCAATGGGTATTACCAGGAGAGGGAAGATCATTCATGCCACAGAGCCAAGGTACTTAAGTTTTTCTGTACCAGCACCTGGTTGTGGGTCTCGATAGTTTGAGGTTACCTAGGCCTGAGTTGGCTACTTATTGTAATTTGAATATCATAAATGTTATCAAAAATATTGGCACAAGTAACTGGGGGCCTGCCCCGCCATGCATTTACATCATGACATGGAGTGGTTGTCACGTTACTTAGGCAAAGGGTAGCCCACCCATGGCAATGGAATTGTTTAGTTGGAAATCTCCTATTGACCCTCAGAATTGTCCTACCAGCCCCTATTTTGAAGGCTTGTTCAATTAGAACAAGGTTGGGAAGTATTAAGAGAAATCATAGATAAATCCTTAAACATTTTCATAAGAAAAATACCTGGACTGTATATGAACCAATTTCTGCTTGACGTGTTGTGAATATGATTGATATGGCTAACTCGGGATTACAGATGATTCCAAAAAACACCAAGATATTTAAAAAATGTTTACCTGCTCATAGCAGAATTGTTGATTTAACCTCAAGCTGGTCTGTTTCTGTGTAGGTTGAATAGCAAACCCAAGCATCAAATGATGCAAAGCCTAACAATTGATGGTATCAAAGAGGACAAGTGTTTTGTGAACTCTTACTTTACTTACATGGAAAATTATATGATAAAACAAATTACACTTGGTACAAAAAAATGCTGGTAATTACGAACATGTTGTCTCAAACCACAGTTCTTTGCCCTCTTTGTGAACACCAAAATGAGTAACATTACATGATGGGTTAAAGGGTCATAAACGCTGGTCAATGGGTGTCATTCTCTAACACATCCAGAGTCAGTGGCTCAAGTTATGACCAAGCTAGGCTGCATCGGCTCAATTGTTTTTTTAGGTGAAGAGAAACACAAATTATTAGTTTTACAAAACTGAAAAAATACCCTTTTAATTGGCATAATGGAGCTTGACCCAATCTGGTTAACAGCTTTATATGGGTTTGTGCACTCTCTGCCCTTTTCTTGCTTTTTTTTCGTTGTTTCTACCCCTTAGATATGGGTACAAGTCAGCGTTGAGTGAGTGTTCTTCTAGCTGAATTGGTTTTCAATGCATGGACCTTTGAATCCAATCTGTTAAAACCTGGATATGGATTTTGGGCAGGGACATCTTATGTGACAAGATGGTGATTATAGCAATTTATCTGTCACAGAAAAACAAATTCATAGGATTTACAAAGAATGCCCCTTTCTTTAAAACAAGTGTATAAAAGTCTTGTGCACTCCCATTTGTGTATTAGGGGGGGGGGGGGGGGGGAGAGGTCCACATGTACCCCCCCCTGAAAAACCACTTGGCAGTGGTGGAATTTCTAAACTAAACTCTGGTCACTGAGGGGTTACATCAAAACAAACCACCATACAGGAAAAAAAAATGGAAAAATCAGTTGTACGGATTCCAAATAGCGGTCCAAAAAACGATTTTGCAAAACGCACCAATTCGCCACGAAAAAAAAAGAAACAACACCTTCCTGAAGGCCCTTTCCATAAAATTGGGTTCATAATAGGAAATAATACAATACATTTAACTAGCTGATTTTTTTTTAAAGTATCGAGTACGATTTAAGGGCCAAAAACAAATTGGAATAGTGCCACCAAAAATAATTACACTAATTAGCATAATAACGCCAAGGCAAATTGAATTTTTTGCACAAAATATGAGGCAACTATATTTAGGCAATGAATAAAAATTTGGGCAAAAGATGACCATAACGAGTGCATCAATGATGCAGTAACCCGTCAATTGGGATGGTTAGGGAATATGTAGTTGTGGGGGTCATAGGTCAGTGGGTCATTTACAGGTCAATTGACCTCAGCCCATGGGTCTTGGCCAGTGGTGATCTTGAGCAATGTGGTGGCTATACAACTAACTTGGAAAAATGGTGTGATATTTTGGGGGTCAAAGGTTCAAGTAGGGTCATGGGAGGTCAAAAGGGCACATGGGCATAAGAAAGGTCATTCTGTGCATACCATAAGGAGTTCTGGGACTGGTGGTTCTTAATAGTATGTTATTAGGCGATATCGGATTTGGCTATCCACAGGTGTTTCCCGATCACCTGGCTTGAATGGCCAGGGTTTTGTGGTTCATTGGACCTTGAATGACACCTGATGACCTTATCATGACTTTAAAATTTCCATCAACAATCGACCCCGCCCACCAAGTTTCGCCTAGAACACCAAAGTACCCCTTTGACCTCCTCTGACCTAGAATGACCCCTGAGACCTTGTGACCTTTTAGATTTTTGCATCAACAATAACCCACCCTCAAAGTTTCAGTCTATACACTAATGCTTACCCCATTTGACCTCCTGTGACTTTGAATGACCCTGAGACCTGATATGTCCCTTATTGTGGGTTATGGCGAAGTCAAACGTCAAACATCCAACGTCGGATGGCTGACCGTTTCACGGAACATCTCCGTTCCATTATATATATATCTTGTGTGGTGTGTGGTGGTATGTGTGTGTAATCCAAGGAGATTAAAACCATAAGTGGAAAAGTGCTTAACCAGAAGGGGAGCCAATTTAAAATCCTGATGTGATTTCTGTTACATATTTGTTTTAGAGATTGACTCGTAAGGGCCTATAGGCCGCACTCATCAGAAACTAGATGCAGAATGATAGTGTGTTTTCTCACACAAGTAACAATGCTATGAGAGGACTACATGAATAAATATAGTTTGTGATCATTTTTATTTATTTATTCGGATATACCTTCGGAGCAGTGGCACTCAACCATATGGTGTCATCCAACAAACAACCATTTAAATTGACAACAAAACAATATAAAAGAATTAAATACACTGGCATGGGTCGGAATAACCAAATACCGAATCTCCCACTGCTCTCTCATGGTACCAGGTGGCCCATAGGCCATACAAAACAGACAAACTCGTAAAAACTTACTAAACACATAAAAGATAAATTATATTAAAGAATAAAAAAAAAAAGAGATGCCCACCTTCATACCAATCACCTACCACCTACCACATAAAGAAAGGATAGAAAAGAATTTCCAAACATCAGACCCACCCATCCACGCCCTCCCAACACTCAACCAATGAGAACCACAAAGCATGCACACTCTTAAACCCCTCTCCCAACACCACACACTGAAGCCACACACGCCCATCACCCAAAAAATCCCATAACCCCAGCCAAAACACAAGCACCCAATTCCACCCATCCTTGCTCCGATACACACGATGCACACACACACACATGCACACACACACTCGACACACATAAACATCAACCCCCACCCCACATCACCCACACCACCCACTCACTCACTCACTACTCACTCAATCATCCTGGACCTAAAAATCACCTACACCCCTCCAGGCCTTAAACCAACAAGATAACAAAAAGTTACACAAAAACACAAACGTTAAAAACTTAAGTCATACTTAACATGCACATGGCATGACGACATAGTACATAAGATAAATATATTACACTAATATAGTCAAAAGAAATTCATACATGAGGAGAAATAAATATGATTTTTAGAGATCTTTAACATCTTTGTGCTTGTTGCAAGGGTATTTCACCGCAGAGGAAGATCATCATGCCACAGTAGCCAAGGTTACTTAAAAGTTCTTTGACCAGCCCTGTTGTGGGTCTCCGATAGTTGAGGTTACCTAGGACTAGGTGCTACTTCTTGTACTCTTGAAATATCATAAATGTTCTCAAAAATATTGCACAAGTAACTGGGGGCTGCTCCGCCATGCATTTGTACATCATGGACATGGAGATGGTTGTCACGTCTACTAGGAAGGGTAGCCCACCCATGGCAACTGAGCAAATGTGTAGTTGGAAAATCTCCTATTGACCTCAGAGAACAGTGTGGAAGCAATGCCCACTAACAGCCCAACTATTTGCACGCCTGTTCACCTCGAAGAACAAGGTGGGAAGGATACGAGAATCATAGATAATCCTTAAAACATTTTCATTAAGAAAATACCGGACTGATGGATGAAACCACCAATTTTCTGTGACTGTGTTGTGAATATTGATTGATGGGACTAAATCGGGATAACAGATGTGGATCAATCAACACCAAGATATTTTAAAACTGTTTACCTGATCTATAGCAGAATTGTTGATTTTAACCTCAAAGCTGGTCCCTGTTCGGGTGTAGGTTGATCTTACTAGCAAACCAGAGCATCAATGTTGCAGAAGCCAACAAGTGATGGTATTCAAAGAGAACAGTTTTGTGACACTCTTACTTTACTACAATGGAAAATACTATGATAAACAAATTAACTTGGTCTACAAAAAATGTGGTAATTAAAACATGTTGGTTCTCAAACCCACAAGTTCTTGCCACGCTTTGTGATCACAAAATGGAACATGATTTAATGATGGGAGTTTTAAAGGTCATTAAAGTGGTACAATGGGGGCCTTCTCTGAAGACATCCCATGAGTCAGTGGCTTTACTGACCATAGTAGGCTGCAATCGGCTCAATTGTTAGGCTGTGAAGGAAACAAAAATTATAAAGTTTAACCAAAAACGGCCAAAATGACCCTTTAATGGCCCATATGAGCTTGACCCCCAAATCTGTAAACACCTCAATATGGGGAGCAACCGTGACTGTGACCCTAGATATGGTCTCACAAGTCAGCGGCTTGATGATTTTCTAGTGAATTTGGTTTCCAATCAGTGACCTTTGAAGCCAATCTGTTAAAACCTGATAGGGATTTTTTTGGGGGCAGTGGATCATCTGACCAAGATTGGTGATGATAGCAATTAATTTCGTCACAGAAAAACAATATCATAGTAGATTTCAAAGAAGCCCTTTAAAAAACAAGTGTATAAAGTCTTGTGCACTTCCCATTTGTGATGGGGGGGGGGGGGGGAGAGTCCATCATATACCCCCCCCTGAAAACCCTGGGACAGTGGAATCTAAACTAAAACTTCTGGTCACTGATTGGGGTACATTCAAAACAAACCAATAACAGGAAAAAAAAAAAATGAAAATCAGTTGTACGGATTCAAAATAGCTTTCTAAAAATCTATTTTAGCAGCCATTTTTAAATCTTCCCTTTTTTTAAAAAAAAAAAAAAAGAACAACACTGTCCTGAGGACCTTTTCCATAAAATGGGTTTCATAATAGGCAATCATCAATACATTTACAGATGCTGATTTTTTTTTAAAGTTAACGAGTACGATTAAGGGCACAAAACAATTTTGAATAGTTTTGCCACCAAAATCATTACTTTGTACACTCATTAGCATAATACGCCAAGGCACAATTTGAATTTTTTGCCACCCAAAATATGCGCAACTGATATTTAGGCAATTGAAATAAAATTGGGGCAAAAAAAAAAATGATGGACCATTAAACGAGTGCATCAATGATGCAGTAACCCGTCAATTGGGATGGTAAGGGAATATGTAGTTGTGGGGGTCATAGGTCATGTAGGGTCATTACAGGTCAATTGACATATAGCCCATGGGTCTTGGCCAGTGGTTATCTTGAGCAAGTTTGGTGGCTATACAACTTAACTTGGAAGAATGTTTTGATATTTTGGGGTCAAAGGTCAAGTAGGGTCATTGGAGGTCAAAAGGGCACATGGGCCATAAGAGGTCATTCTGTGCATACCATAAGAGTTCTGGACTGGTGGTTTCTTTAATAGTATTTTATTAGGCGATCCTCGGATTTGGCTATCACCTGTGTTTTGCGATCACCTGGCTTGAATGGCCCTCGGGTTTTGTGGTTCATTGGACCTTGAATGACCCCTGATGACCTTATCATGACCTTTAAAATTTTCATCATCAACAATCGACCCCGCCCACCAAGTTTCGCCTAGATACACCAAAGTTTACCCCATTTGACCTCCTCTGACCTTGAATGACCCCTGATGACCTTGTGACCTTTAAGATTTTTGGCATCAACAATCAACCCCACCCTCAAAGTTTCATGTCTATACACTAATGCTTACCCCATTTGACCTCCTTTGACTTTGAATGACCCCTGATGACCTTTGATCCACTAACCAATACAAACTCGGTCTTTGTAAGGTTAAGGGGCACCCACATCCCAAGTTTCAGGAAGGTGCAATCCTCGGTCTCCATGAACATATATGCAGTCAGACAGACACAGTGACAGACAGACAGACCACCGGTATAGATATATAGATGTGCAAAGGTTTGAACGTGGGGCAAAGGTCATTTAGGTCATTAGAGGTCAAACTGCACTGCCTATATGAGTCGTACCAGTTCTTTTGCGCATGTTTGGTGGTCACTGCAACTTATTTGCAGAAATTGTACATGGCCATTTTCACAATCAGTGGTGTAACTTTTGTACCCTTGGGGTCAAAATTTCAAAGTACTTTTTATTTATTTTCACTAAAAAAGTACTCACAAATGATCAAATTTTGAATTAATTACTGTTTTGGAGCTTAATCTATTTGCAAAATATGTGAAATTTTGAAAATATTGTGGCATATTGGGCAAATTTGAGCAAAAAAACAATTTCTTGTGAAAATCCATTTTTCCAAAATTATAACAAAATTTTCAGCAAAACAGATACTATTTAATTCAAAAGTATATGTAGTTCAAAATTCACACTGCTTTTGGACTAGCCCTTGGTTGAATTCATAAATATTTGGAAGGGAAGAGCAAATTTTGATGGAAAATCTCCTATCAACTCACAATTTTTAATTTTTAAATATGTTTTCATGAGCCAATCCCCATCATGCTCCCTGTACTAAATCTATTCAATGATGGTTACTTCCTGACACAAGTTGCAGAAAAATCTGTAAATTCTTAACAAAGTTGAATTTTACACATGCAGTCGTTTCAGAGGTGACAGTTAACATAGTTAACATTGTTAACATGTTTCGGAAGTGACAAAGATGTTACCATGGCTTTTGTTGATAATAATTGAGAAACTGACTCTAATTTTGCATTGCAACAACATATTCATTCATTCTAATTATAATGAGATACAAATAGACTTCGCAAGGTGTCACAACAAACAAAATTCTAAGGCGAAATATACTATATAATTACATATTATCTACGTTGCAGGGAAAATAACATTTATTGTAAAAAATTACAATCCACGTGAGACTCCTTGTGCAAAGTTCTTCCAAATGTTACTTCCTGAAACAAATTACACTTTTTAAGAAAGATTTTCATGTATAAAATTCTTAGAACTTTGCAAATACACAGTCGTTTCGGAGGTGACAAGGATGTTAACAAATTGTTTTCATGACCTGTGTTGATTAATAACACAGAAGCTGGTTATAATTTTGCATTTTAAACAGCTTATTCATTCTAGTTTACAAGAGGAAGAATTCCTTAGGTTGACAAAAAAATATGCAGGACACTTGTATTACAGAGGTTGCAAAGCCAAATGTGTACTTGAACAAGATGTAATTAAAAATAAGAAAATCACTTAGTGTGCTCACTTCTTGAGCATTGTTTAACTAAAAACATAACATTGGCATAAAAACATCAAACTTTGTGTGGATGCTATTTACATGGCCATGATTTGTGAAAAAAATATCATTTTGGAGGGCCATGATTTGTGAAAAAAATATCATTTTGGAGGCAACATTGTGTTAACACAAATGAGCAAGGTTTATTCTCATCTGCAAGAACCATTAGAACTTAGAATTTGTCCTATTTTACAGTGTCTGTTTTCCATTTCAAGCTCATTTTCATTAATGTTTTCAATTTCTGATTTCCAGTTTTGTTGGAGCCTTTATTTAAATCATAGCCATGATTACCATTTCATAGCAAGTTTTGTTTCTTAAAAGATGTGATGTGTTGCTACAGTGTTAACAAAATAAAGAGAAAAAAAAAGATGCTGCAGGGTCATTTCATGCCAAAACAGGGAGTTCACCATCTTTGATTTTGCTTTTCATTTTGCCCATGCATCTAGCTTTCTGATTTCCAAGGTCACAAGATCACCAAAAACAATCATGTTCTATTCTAATCGCAGCCTGTCGAAGTTTATGACTGAGCAAAATTCAGTCATTTGGGTTGACAACAAAACAGTTTATGCCATTCTATGAGACATCTGCTGAAATTCAAACATTCCAGTGCATTACCTGCTTCATTTGTTGATACATGGCCACTCCCATTGATCAAGTGATGTTACCTGTAACTAAAGCTTCAATGGTGATCCCCTTTAATTTCTAGGGATCACTGGCATGAATTATTTCTGCTGAAGAGTTTTTAAATGCTCTGCATGATTGTATGACTGGAGAAAAAATGATGCCCTCTCAAAGATTGGGAACCCTTAAAGTTGTCTTATCACAATATCACCAAAATTACCCAACTTCTTTTTTATTTTGTGTTGATTGTACTTTGAGTATACATTTGTAAGACTTAGATCTTTTGCATCTGATAGAGTACACTTAAGTTATTAAGCATATAATCTTTGAACTTCATATTGCATAGTAATATTAACCAGACCTATCACTGTAATTTGTTGAAAAAAGGAGTTTTTACTATTTTAGTCCTAAGAACATAATTATAGTATATGATAGGGACAAACATTGTACCGTTGTGGAGTGTAAATAAAATTATTGGCAAATCATTTGGTGGAGCAAAAATACAATTACCATTTAGCATTTATAATACAATGTAAAGTCTTTATTCAGTGTAAAGTATACTTCATCTGATGCAAAAAAAAATCAAGTCTCTTGATCTGCATGGTGTGACCTAGCAGTTCAGGTTAATTTTTATAGTGACTTATTTTTTTTTTATCCAGGCCACCTTAATTAAGGGAACCTAACTTTTAGGAGGGCATAAAAATAGATTTCTTGCCTGTATGATGAGCACAAAGATGCAGTTAATGCATTTAGAGCATTTAGAAAGCCTTCATCAGCATGGATCAATAGCTGTGGGTGTCCCCAAAAATGGAAATACATAGTATCACACGATGAATGGCATTTCTACAAATCAAAATTGTTGGTATTGCTCAATTTGCACTAGCTGGTCAACAGACCTGTGCAGTACAAAGTCATTTCTGATTTACTTGCACAGACAATGCACTTAAAATAGTAAAGTATTTCGTTTTGTGGTCAACTAAAATGTAATAATCTAACCCATTTAAATAATTAACATGAAGCAAGCAACAAAACAAAATTACAACATACTTTAAGATAATCCAATTACGTACTTTAAGGTACAATTAAACTCATGCAAGAAAACAAGAAGTCTCTGGTACATGCTATGCAGCTGTCCTGTCAAGTTTTGGTAATTTTAGTGACTTTTTCACATGGGGCACCATTACTATTTTTTTGCCTGTATCATACATGTAGGCACAGCAGTAATTTCATAAATGGTAGAATTCTCAAGAGTCAAAATTGGAGTCAATCTCAAAAGTAAGGGTCAAAAACATTAAAGCGATATAATATCAAAAACTTATAGTCTAGGGACATTTACCCATTCTATAATGGGGTCCGTGAAATTACTGCACAGGCACGCAGGAAATACATTTGACTTTGAGTATTTTAAGACCCTACAGCAGCAGTGGTCCCTGCCAATGTGCCCCTGATAATTGGAAATTGAAATATTTCACAGTACAAGGAGAATTTAAAGGAAAAATGTCAAAGTTATTCCTGTTTCTCAGTTTACACCATGGATAAATTAGCCCTGTGCTGATTTAGTTGCTTAAGATTTCAATTTTGTTAAAATGATACTGTTTTATTGCAAATGCAAATGACTGAATTTTGCTCAGAGTTGTGAAACTTTGATGAACCATTCTATGAGAACAAATGCAATATATGGATTTCTGTTGGTGATCTCAGCTTAGAATTTAGTCCCCAAGCAAGTCATGGCAAAACTCAAGATGTATGGTGAACTCTTTGTTTGGCATGGAATGATCCTGCAGAGTAGTGCTAATCAGTTATAAAATATTTGTTGTGTTAAAACTTGTTACTTTGAATAATTAATGACAACACAAGCTAAGGCCTTGCAATAATGTTGTATATACACATGTTAACAAAAAATGTCACCTCCGAAACAACAATGATTAAATTTGGTTATTTCTCTAGAACATGCAAAACATGTTGTTTGGTCCAAGCTTATACCTACTTTATTATCTTAGGAGAGTTAAGGAAATCATAATTTAGTTAACAACTAATTCAGGCACATTCCTGTCACAAAAACATGTTATGTGTTTGGCATGTCTATTCAAATGGCACAAAAAGTAACAAATAAACACAAATACACTGGTAATTAGTCAAATTTATCCAAGCTGTATGTTTTAAATCATTTTTATCATTTGAACATGTTTCTTTCCAAGGTAAAACAATCACCAGTCAAACACAGTAAGGCCTCCAAGCTCCAAAAATGAGCAATTTAGGGAAATCTTAAAGTTGACTTGTGTAGCACCTTGGCGAGTGTCATCCTATCATGATGAGCATCACTACTAATCACTATAACAGAGATATCATTATCAGCAGCAAGAGATTTGTATTAAGCAAGTAAAGATGAGATATTTAACTAACTGTTTCGGAGAAGCTGACAAATGTTGTTCGAAGGTGGAAGGTTCTAATGGAGGAGCAGTGTTGCTATAATTTGAAAATGTTGGGGGTATTTTTACAACTTTTATAAGTAAGATTGTTATTGTTAAGGCATGTTCAACATTTTAAAGAGTTCAAACATGGTCATTGTACCTCTTTAAAAAATAAACCTACAGTGTCATGTTGCGGAAGTGACGAAAATGTTAACGGATAAGTTAACATTGAATTTGGAATTGCGCACAAAATATTAAAGAGGACAGAAGGATCAAAATTATTTTGCAACTAAATGAGTCAATACTATAGTTGTTGCAATACACCCAAAACAGAGAGAATTCATATTAAATAAATAAGGAGTAAACAGTTTGTTATAAATAGGCATCATTGGTTAACGGAAAATGTCACATCCGAAACGCTGACTGAATTGCAACGACCTGTCTCCAGAAATTAGACGCAGAAAATGTGGGAAACTAAATAGCATTATAGGTTGGGCACTTGTCTATAATTAATAATAAAAACCAAAAACTGGGAATTCAATGCAGTGGAAAAGTACAGGCTTTGAGAAAAAATACAGCAATTTGGGTACAGCCAGAAGTGCCATTGACTACATAAATGGCCACCAAATCCAAAAGAAAAAAAGTAAGGAGGTTTGGTAAGCTAGCTGAGCTAGCCCCTATATAGGATAGTACACAGCAAAATATCTTTGAAATTCTCATTTGAATTAGGAGAGACACATCATGAAAGAGGTCAAAAACTGAAATGTTACACAACTGGATTGTGAATATGACCCATATACTGTGGGGAGGGATGCGCTTGTGCACGCCGGTCCCCGCTAGCTGAGTATACCCGATAGATGAGTATACTGGAATGTTTTCGAACTAACAGCAACCAACCGGGTACTTGTAAATGCAAATGGTGCGGCCCGCAGGCGGAGTGGCCCATCTCTCTGTCATTGGCGTGGGCCAGACTACTCATATAATGTTGCTGTGGGGTAGGTTCGCCACTCATCCCGCACAGGAGTCTGTTTTGCATTTATGCCCCGCATAGCCTGTACCCATGTACTCCTGCGTGGACGGAGAGCAAAGCGAGGTAAAGTGCCTTGCCAAAGTGAACCAAACCACATTGGCAACGGAGGGGCTCAAACCCACAACCTTAGGCTATGAGGCGAGCGTGATCCACTGACACACACGTTGCCCTAAGGTACTGTGCCCTAAGGTTACTGATTCGACCTAATTAGCGCCACGGGTGCTTCATACCACATGTCAAAGTTACCCAATAATGACCCTTACATGACCTTTGACCCCAAAATGACCCCTCGAAAATGAGACACAAAAGGGGTACGGCAAAACTCTACCCACCATATCAAAACTCAATCCATATATGTCAAAGCATGGCTAAGTAACCCAATAATGACCACTGGATGACCTTGACCCGAAATGACCCCTCGAAACGTGACCAAAAACTCGTACGCGTGAAATGAAACTCTACCACAATACAAAACTCAATCCTCGCAAAACGCAGGCCAGCTATCGAAAACGACACTAATGACCTTACCCCAAAATGACCTTTTACCCAAAAAACCCCTCGAAAAACGTGACCACCACAAAACTGGTATGGTGAAACTCTGTACCACCATACCACCACTCATATCCATACGTAAAAAGCACAGCCAAAGCTACCCGAAAACGGACCCGATGAATGACCTGTTGACCCCAAATGCACTTTCGAAAACGTGACCACAAAACTCGTTCGGCGAAACTCTACACCATACCAAAAATCATATCCGTTTAAAAACAAAAGACGGCAAGCAGCTACCAAAACGACAGCAGAATGACCTTTGACCCAAAAATGAACCCTCGAAAATGTGACCACAAAAACTTGTCCGGCGAAACTTCTACCACCATACCAAAAAACCTATTGCTCTAAGTCATAGCACGGCCAAGTTACCCGATAAACGACCCTGGATGACTGGACCCAAAAATGACCCCCTCAAAAAACATGACAACAAAACCTTGTACGTTGGAGCTTTACCACCACACCAAAATTCATATCGTATGTTAAAGGACGGTGAAACAGAATATCCGGACAAACACAAAACCTACAAGCCCACAAAGTTGATTTATATAGTTAAATAGATTTTGACCAAATAGTTGGTGCATTTGGAGCCAGCCATGGAGCGCAGGCATTCATTTCTCAGTGGATTTATCTTTCTAGAAGGGGGGTAATGAAACAAATTTAGCGGGTGGTGCCCCTCCTGAAAGTGTGGAGCGGAATCCAGGAGGGGGGAAAAATATAATACAGGGAGTCAAAAATAAAAATGATTGGAGTGCTGTAAAAAGATAACCAAAGTGTTGGTCTTGTCACAAGGATTAAAAAAAAAGGTATAGTTGTACTACTACACCAACGTATGGTTACGGGAGATATAAGACAATGGTCAATGTCAAAGGTCATCACGAAAGGTTTTAAATCGTGATATGGTAGCACGATCATCGTTTCATTTTCGCCCGTAGTACCCAACTAGAACCAGTTAATAGGAGCACACATAAACCAATAGTATCCAGTATAATAAAACGACACCGCAGCATCAAAGTGATGCCCAAACTCTTAAAGAACCAAAAGTTGACCCAAACTGACTCCCGTCACTGAAAAGTTTAAACCAGAGCATCAATGATGCAGTGGCCATTAATAGCTTTATTTTAAGCACTTTTTGCTCATAAAATAGCTTCCCTCCCGCTCCTGCCTGATGCCACCACCCGACCCCTCCCCAATGAATGGCAACAAAGGTTGAACATGAGGTAACCAGGTCACCTGAAGTCACAAAGATCACCAACCCCCTTCCCGATGCACCCTCCCACAACTATTCTACACAGCCCCCCCCCGAACTATCTACCATACCCTTCACCATTCACCCGCACTCCGACCCTCAAACGACGCACATGACCCACTCACCGACGCACCCCAACACTAAGGACGCACTCCACCACCTCCCAACACCCCAAACTTCCCACAAAAACCAACCTGTTCTAACTAAAAACAACCCACCCTTCACTTCCCCGCCCCCACCCTTTCCCACAACCCCAACCCTTCCTCCCCGTCCCTGAATGGGTCCACTGCGGTCAATGGGGATTACCGATGCGTGTGTCACATGGGATCACCAAGATCACAGGGGGCGGGGTCACCAAGGTCACATGGGGTCACCAAGGTACATGGGGTCACCAGGTCCCAGTTGGGTGTCACCAAGGTCACATGGGGTCACCAATGGGTAACATGGGGGTTCACCAGATCACTATGGGGGGTCACCAAGGCCGTCACATGGGGTAACCAAGTTCCACATGGGGTCACCAAGGTCAAATGGGTTCACCAATAGTCAAATGGGGTCCACCAAGGTCAAATGGGGTCACTAAGGTTCAATGAGGGCCAACTATGGTCACGATGTCAATCCACCAATTCTACCTGATGCACCCCCCTCCCCCCTCCCCGCTCCTTCCTTATGACCCGACCCCTCCCCAATAATGGCACCAAGAGGTTACCAAGGCCCATGCTGTCACAAGATCACCAACCCCCTCCCCGATGCACCCCCCCAACAACCCCCCCCTTTTATCTCCACCCCCCAACTATCTACCATTACCCTTCCCAATGCAACTCCCACTCCGACCCCCTCAACCGACGCACATGACCCCTCACCGACAGCCGCCCAACCCCTCCGACACACTCCACCACCTCCCAACACCCTAAACTTCCCCCAAAAAACCCCACCTTTCCCTCCTAAACACCCCACCCTTCACTTCCCTCCCCACCCTTTCCTACAACACCCACCCGTCCCCCCTCCCCATGACATGGGTCACTGATGTCACATGGGATTACCGAGGTCACATGGGATCACCAAGATTCACATGGGGTTCACCAAGGTCACTTGGGCACCAAGGTCACATGGGGTCACCAATGGGTAACATGGGGGTTCACCAGATCACTATGGGGGGTCACCAAGGCCGTCACATGGGGTAACCAAGTTCCACATGGGGTCACCAAGGTCAAATGGCGTCACCAAGCGGCAAATGGGGTCACCAAGGTTCACATGGGTCACAAGGTAACATGGGGTCACCAAGGTGGTCACATGAGGTCAATTCACCCACCCATCCCCTACCTGTGCACCGACCTGCTCCTGCCTGATGCACCCGATCCCTCCCAATGAATGGCAACAAGGTGGAAAGGTCACAAAGGTGACAGGTCACAAAGATGCACATCCCCAACTATCTACCACGCCCTTCCCAACATCTACCTTACCATTCCCAATGCACCCCACTCCGACCCCTCAACGAACGACACATTGAACCCTTCACCGACGCACCCAAAACCCCTTCCGGAAGCACTCCACCACTCCAAAACCCTAACACTTCCACCAAAACCCAAACTTTCCTCCTAAAAACCCCACCCTTCAATTCCCTCACCACCCTTATACCACAACCCACCCACCCTTCCTTCCCTGCCCATGAAAGGGTCACTGAGGTACAGTGGGGATTACCGAGGTCACAGGGAATCACCAAGATTCACATGGGGTCACCAAGGTCAATGGGGTCACCAAGGTCAATGGGGGTCACCAAGTCACATGGGGTCACCAAGGTCACATGGGGGTCCAATTGTCACATGGGGTCACCAAGGATCAAATGGGGGGTCACCAAGGTCACATGGGGGCACCAAGGTTCACATGCGGTCACCAAGGTCAAATGGGGTCACCAAGGTCAAAGGGGTCACAAAGGTCAAATGGGGTAACCAATGGTCACATGGGGTCACCAAGGTCACATGAGGTCAATCAACCACCCATACCCTAACCTGATGCCACCCGACCTGACTCCTGCCTTGATGCAACCGATCCCTCCCAATGAATGGCACCAAAGGTGACAGTTCACAAAGGTTGACAGGTCACAAAGATGCACCTCCCCAACATATCTACCACACCCCCCTCCCCAATGCACCTTACCCTTACCCTTCCCCTCCCCGATGCAACCACCCTGACCTCTCAACTACCATCCGACGCCATCCACTCCCAACACCCCAACCTTCCCCCAACCACCCACAAAATTTCATCCTAAACACCCCACCTTTAATTCCCCCTTCCCCAACACCACACCCTTTTCCTCCCCACACCCCAGCCTTCCTCATTCCCAAACACCTCAGCCTTCCCCCTCCTATGATTCACACACAAGATGTATGGCATTGTCGTTTTTCTGTAGAACAGGAATTTTGCATTATCCGATGTGGATTGTTTAAGCGATTCAGCAATATGATATTTAATGAGCTCATTGCATTCCTAAGAAGCAAAATGGACACCCAATTTTGAAATGGCCAAGAAGAGGCGCACAATTACTGGGTATGCATGCAGTGAAAATTTTGCATATCGAAAAGAACTGTTTCAAAAAATATAGTGATTACGCAGATTTTGCATATTAATTGCTTCATTTGAAATATGTTAATTCGTTCCGAAATACGCCCAAACATTACTCATGTGGAAAACTCTTTAATCGTTTCCTCCGACAAGTTACATCATTATAGCTATGGAACTCGATAACTTGTACACAAGCTGTTGCGGGAAAGGGTTAACCATTTGACTGACATGAGTCAAGGGTTCAAAGGTCACATGAGCGGCACCAAGCGGTAGCAAAGATGAGACCAAAATGTCTCCACCCGGCCCCCTCCTTGTACCAAGGTACATCATCGTAGCCTTACGGAAACTTGGATGCCATATATAATGTACTAAAGGGAATAAGAATATGTCCGATGAGGGCTAGTACGCAATGTTCAAACACAATTGTGGATTTGAATAATTCATATGCTTGTCCATCGACTAATCACTTTCTGATGTACATACAAAATCATTAATGCATGTATAGTAAGAAGAAAAATTCAGTAGCAGAGTAGCAATGTTTAGTTGTTATTATGTATTAAAAATCCCAAGATTAAAGAAAGAGCTTGCTCCATTTTACGCCTATAAATTATAATCGGGGTACCGTGCCACAAAAAGCAAAAATGACTCCGAAAACACTGACCATACACAACTGAATTAATTCCTATATAAACAGTGTAGCAAAAACACGATGCGAGCAGGTGCGCCATGGCGGGAAAAAGTGGGGAATTTGGAAGCCTTCCAGGAAATCTTGCATCGCGGGAAATGAGGGGGGAGACAAGAAAAATAAATGAGGAAGAAGAAAATAAAAAATAAAAGGATTTATAAATTGAGTACAAGTCGTTTTTCTCCAAAATTAAGGTGCCGCGAAAATAAATATAAAAATGAATTCCCGAAATGTCGAGTTGGGTTCCAATGTCACTGATGATTAAAAAACGGTCTGGAAATTCCCAAGCCAGTCCAAGCTTGCAAACTATAAGATCTTTACAGCAGTCACCCATGACCACAGGTAATTCACGTCACAACATGTAATTTCTGATCACAATTGCAATACCGGTGTGAAATATTCAAACTGAGTTAAAACATTGTTTTGTGGTCAATACCACCGTGTGGGCCATGCCGTCGGCATTCGCCGTCGGCACATTGTACGGCTTTTTCAAGCTGAAATGACATTATTTTAGCAATAAAAAAAACATGATTTTATTTCGATTCAAACTTCTATGTTAGTCATTTCTAAAATGATTTTTTAAAAAAATCTGACTTAATTACCGTGTTTATTTTTGTTTACTTGCAATTAAATATGAAGGAAGCATGTTAATTTGTTGTTTGGTTGTTCCAGTTAATACATGGGGGTGAGGTAATGTCACGTTCATGGTCCGCTCCCGGCCATATGAACTGAGGTAATTTGTATAGACTACGGGCTACCCAGACCCCCTGACCCACACGGGATTTTTGGAGACAACCATTTATGTGAAGCTTATACAATAAGCAAACTGAATTCAGGTTGTCTGCGAATATCCCCACCCTGGGTTAAACGGTGAGGGCGCTTTTTTTGTCAAAAATGGATGCCAAAATACAACACCCCCTTCGGGAGTGAAGTACCAACATTGCCCTAGCACAACACAAAACATCACAAGGGTACTTGGATTTTGATACCATAGATGGGCTTTAGGATCTTCCTTTTTTCCCTTGATACCAAAATGAGTACCAACAGCATAGCATTAGTCACAATGACGTCATAAATTTCGCAGGTTAGAAAAATTGTCAATGTTATAGACACACATAGGGGAAAATTCAATTTTTCGGCCATAAAATTTTAGGAATATTCAATTTTCATGCGGTTTTGCTTTCCTCAATAACTCTTAAGTTGAGAATATTATCAAGGATTAACATCTTTAAAAAAAAAAAATGTTTTTGAGTCGCTAAATTGCGAAATATCAATTTTCCACACTATATTAAGTACATTGTTATTGTCATATTGTCATCAACATAGCCGTCAAAGTGCCCAGTCAAAGGGATGCTGGCGGCCCCCCAACTTATTTTGATACCAATGGAAAGAAGAAAACTCTAAGCTACCTGTGGTACCAAATTTACAGGAACGGATGTTCAGTAACGAAAATGGGGGGGGTGGGAGGTTGTTACAAAAACGGCTCAGGTAGACGAGGGTTACGTGAAAACGTGGACAAGTATATCGATGCCTCACTAAGCCTTGGAAGATCGACAAGATTGTCAGAGCAATCGTATTGAGAGATTTGTTGGGATGCACATCCAGAGAGCCAATATCAAGCCTGATTTGGGTATCAGCAGATGTGGCAGAGCCATAAATCCTCCACCAGATGATCATGGTTGGAAGTAATGATGGTGCATATACAAGTGGTCATCCGGAGAGTTGATGCCCACCAGAGTTGTATATATAATAGAAAAGAGGAAGAATAATCTGACACAGAAGAAGAGAGGCCGATTCTGGATCTCAATCAGCTGAGACACAGCTCAATCAAGGCACACGAAAAGCCAGCCCCAGGCAGAAGAAGATACCCCAGGCTCAATACAATAGAATGCCACTTGGATGACAGCAAGTCTTCTTTGTGCACAAGCCAACTCCCCAAACTCCTTGAGGACTATTTCAAAGGACCGGACTTGCCTAAGAAGAAACGAAACTATATGGGACAGGACCCCTAGGCGGTCAGAGCTGGCCTGTTCCAAAACAAGGGTGCTCCATACCAGATACTGGAGAATGCTCGTGCATGCTACACTGCGGCATGGGGAAAGTTGTTCCGCTGGAGCTGGCGA
>JAMKCH010026598.1:0-16931 GCA_023653785.1 Ophioderma brevispina
GCGTCAACGGGATTGTTCATTGGATCATTCATTTGAAAGTCCATTTGGACAAAGTGAGGAACTTACAACCCGTCTGAGGGGAATCCTGAAGGATTATTCGAACAAGACAGATGCGTTTAAAGAGCTTATTCAAAATGCCGATGACGCAAAAGCAACAGAAATCCACATAGTATACGATCCTCGTACGCATGATACGAAAGGTGTAGATTCACGTTGGGCGCCAATGCATAAAGGACCAGCTATATGTGTCTACAACAACAGTTCCTTTACCGATGAAGATATTGAAGGGATACAGAAAGTTGGAGTTGGTGGAAAACTCACAGATACTACAAAGATTGGGCGTTACGGCATCGGATTTAACGCAGTATACCATTTTACTGATTGTCCGACTTTCGTAACCCAGGCATGCAGAAAACTATGTGTCTTTGACCCTCATCAGAAATACATTTCTCGAGTTAAAGCTGGAAATATGTACTACCTACAAGGTGCAAACGGTTATCTTGCTATTTGTCCTAAAATAATTGACGGATACCTAAAAGAATTTCCTGATTTTGACCTCAAGATGGGCACAGTATTTCGCTTTCCACTTCGTGTGCATGGCACAAATTCGAAAATTCTGATGAAAACTATACCGACAAGGATGTATCCACGCTATTAGTAGACCTCGAAGCCATTGCCAAGAAGTCACTGATATTTCTCAATCATATCACAAAGATCTCTTTATCCCGAGTAAATAAGGAGACGGGCAAACTTCAAACAGTCTACTGGATCAAATCAACAATAGCTGAAGAAAATCACAAAAAGCGGATTATGCTTAATGATCATTTACAAAATCACGTGAATACCAGCATACTTGAAATACCGCCAAGGAATTGCGTGTTTCATTTAATGCTTGGAGATTCACAAGGTATGGAACAAACCTGGATGATTTCTGAGAATGTCGGAGTTGAGGGACACGATCCAACATTTCAGGAAACTGGACATTTCATGTCGAAAAGAAATATACCTAAAGGTGGCGTTGCAGCTCTAATTAGAAAACTTCTGCCTCCAACACCGTACTACTGGCAAAGTACTAATGTCTACTGCTTTTTACCACTACAAATCACCACCAAACTGCCCGTTCATGTAAACGGCGCCTTTGTTCTTGATCAATCTCGTAAGAGTTTAGCAAAAGGCAAGGAATATACAAAAGAAAAGACGGACAAGACGGACGTCGATGATACCATCCACATCTGGAATCGGCTGTTGGTTAATCATGTCATAGTGCCAGCATATGTTGAGCTGATTAAATTTGCAGGACAACACCTAGAATTTTCCAAGGACTATAGGCTATATGATAGCATTTTCCCTGTTGATCTGACAGAATTATCAGGAGAATGGCGACTTCTAGCCAAATGTACTTTGTCGTACATTGGACAAAACATGTTAAAAGTGTTACCTGTTATTCGAATGAAAGAAAAGAAAGTAGAGGTGACCTGGTACCATCCGATATCTGATCAGAGTAATGCTTTCTTTGACGATCCTCCTTCGGATAGAGAAACATCTAAAGGCAAAGTGTCTAACAAATTGAGGACATTTCTAATTCACACTGGGTTTAACCTGCTATCGAGTAAAAGCAAAATTTGCTGTGCATTCAGAGCGTCAAAGATTGATGCACGGTTTGTTTCAGTCCATCCCGTCATACAACACCTTTCAGATATCGGTGCTCTTTCCTGTGCTTTCCGGCGTCCATTTTCGAAGACACCGTTTCAAAACAAGGAATCTCTTCAATATGTATTGAAATACTGTCTTCAAGCGGAGAAGAAAATCTTGCATTACTGCTATACGTATGCTCAAGTCAAAGAAATGACAGAGGAAGTGAAAAGATACAAAATTGATCAAACAAATCGCGATACCTTTGTGCATTTTGCAGAACAAATAGAACGCTCGACTCGAGATGAAGGGGATGAGAAAGACTACGAAGTCCTGATTGAAGCGTCAAAGATACTAGTAGAGCAACTGAAAAGCAACGACAGCTTCCACAACCCTGCTTTCTTCAAAAGAATAGCACATGTGAAGTTTATACCTAAGCATCCCATCGAGCCGTATTTGCGAGAAATTCACGAACCTGTTGATCAATCAAGTAATGGAAGCGTGGGGCCTTTCATATCATATACCAGTTCAATACAAGAAGACTACAAGTTTGTTGCATGGTCTGCAGCTGAAATTCTGCCTGATTGGGCCATTCCAAACAAAAGAATAGGCTTCCAAAATATATATGTGTACAGATGTTTAGGCATTGAACTGGACAACACAATAGCAAAGGTACTCGTCCACATCCAAAATGTGTTCAAACGCGAAGAGCAGAGACGCACCGACGGGATCTATGTGGAGGCCAAAAATGCAAAACTACAAGAAAGGACAAAGGATATAATGAGCAAGTTATTCAAATTTTGAATGAGCACTTAGGCAAGTATGAAGCAAGGATTAAAGAATCGCTGCAGAATACCGCAATATGCCCAGTACAAGATGACACCAAATTGGTTGCGGTATGTAAGGTGGTGCTTGGTATGACTGCCACAGAGGCGAAGCTATTTCACCCTTATTTATATCAACCAAGCAGGGAATATGCCCAGTTTTGCGAGGTTTTCCGTTGTCTTGGCGCTGCTGAAGAACTCACACTGGGTAGAATAGCTGAAGTACTCAGAAGCATCAAGCACGAATGCGAACGAAGGGAAGATGACATGCTTGACAGCATGAAAAGAACATCGCATGCTGCTGTAGGGCACATGTTCCAGATACTTCAGGATGCAAACAACAAATTTCCTAAAGAAGTAACTGAACTCTACTTGCCTACTAAAAATGGTAAAATAAGGCGCTCTTCTGACTTGTATTTTGTAGATTTAACTAAAATGACAAGCATAGATTTTGAAGCAACTGACCTAGAGTTTGTTGTTCCGCTTGAAGATTGCGGCTTTAGCTATCGAGTAAGAGAGGAGGACATCTTCAATCTTTTGCCAGAAAATCTTCGGCCTATGGATTTCTGTACAAAAATGAAGGAGAGACTCTTAAAAGACAACAAGGCATGTCCTCAGGGAACAGATTGTCCATTTGTATTGCAAGTAAAAAGGGCAATCACTTCTGAACAAATGCAAAGAGTTTTGCTACGGCTTGCTCAGCATCAGTCAAATCACGAAACACCGTCTGAAGAGTGCAAATCAAATATAGAAAAATTGCTTGAGTTTCAGAATATAGAGTGCATCCTAGGATTGCAAACAGGATTCTTTGATGATACTGAACAGATGATGACGTGTAGAAAAAAGGCTAGGAAAGTCTTTCTGTTAGATCAGGAAGGTGGCGAAGTGACACTTTATTTGGATCATCGAGATCCTGATCTCAAGGATAATTCCCTTCATTATCGCGAGCTTGCCCGAAAGATCAGTATACTTTGCAAATTGAATTTGGATGAAGCACATCTTTCAAAACTCCGTGAGGTGATAGCTTGTTCGGATCTTGACGGAATGAATGAAATGCTATGTGATCTAGATATACCTGTATATGAATATGGTAAGACGACCGATGCTGAACCAGTTGTAGGGAGTACTGTTCCAAAAGATATCTGGAACCTTCTCGATGATGATATGCCAAAGGTATTCTCTCCTGGAGAAATGGCTGTTTTAGAATGGCCCAATGATAATGCTAGTAGTGATAACAGAGCAAGTTATGTTTACATTTATTGTAAAATTCTAGAGCATATTGAAAGCGAAAATCGCGAACTTCCTCCATTCGCCCACAAATACAAAATCGATGCCGGCAAAACAGATTACATCGTAAGGAATGGCGTTTGGTTGTACAGATTTCGCCATCCGTCCCAGTCATCAGAATGTTTGATTGATAACTATAATCACCACCATGAAGAATCAATTTGCAAGCAAGTTGCTGCCGCAAGCTTATTGGCCAAAGATGATCAGCTCCAGTGTCTCAAACGACTATTTAGAAGATGGCATCTACAGCAATCCTCACAAGTGATAAGAGGAGACGAATTTAATCCACTCGAGTATCTTGAACAACAGATTAAAGAACAAATTGAAGACAAAACATTCTTTTCTTGCAGTCAATTATATGATCAATGGAAAAGTGAACTAACATGCCGAAGGGAAATTTCCGTGAATTCAACGTCAATCCCCCCAGCTATGATTCGCAGGGTCCCAGATCATCGTAACGCTAATCTGTGGCATTTACAGGCGCAAGAAGACTTTGAAACCGCCATGGAAAGCTATCAGAAAGGTGTCACCAAGTCACTAGCGTGGTTTGCTTTTATGATACAACAAGCGATAGAAAAGGCTCTGAAAGCTGTTTTGTTCGCCATTGATGGATTGCATTACATGTCTCACGACCTAATCTCTCTTGTTCGTGAGGTGCATGAGAACGAAAAGAGTGGCCAGACTGGAAAGTTAATGGACGTTGTAATAGATGTAGTCCATTTACAGTGTCATGCCATCAGGCCACGATATCCAGAAGATGGATCCTATAAAACTACAGGAACAATTTATGCTGATTTTGATGTAGAGAAAGCACTGAAACATTGCAAAACAATACTTGACAGCGTTATTGCAATTCTTCGATCAAAAGGTATATAAAAACCAAATAGGCATATAAAAATGCGCTAGGCCCTTGAAATAATTTTAGAATATTCCTCTATTTCATGCATGTAAACGAAAAGCAAAGGAACATTTTTAGACCCAACAGCTGCTTTGTGCTAAATCTTGTGAGATCAACGCTCAGTCAAGTTATCCCACATTTCTGTTTTCCATGAATGCATTCATTCATTCAAAAAGTGTATGTCGGAAATGTTTCTTGTAAATAAAGAAGAGTAACCAATTTATGTCATCGTCGTATATAACGATCTTTCAACCAATGAGAATAATATATTATGAGAATAATATATTATGAGAATAATAAATTATGAGAATAATAAATTCTGATTCAAGAAGAACATGCAGTTGCGTAGTTGAAAAGACTTAAGTATGCCTTACAATTATGATTATTTCCCCCTTAGACTTAGACTAAAAGGCTTAGAGAGACTTATGATAGCTTTCTGATTGATTTAACATGTCACCATATATGTTTTGCATGGTAATTGCAACAATGGACGTTGTAATAATTGTATTTAGCTGAGCATGCGTATATGTACATATTATGTCATTAGGGGACTAATTTTTCCAGACCGCTATATTTTGAGTTTATGTAGGTTTGTGTCTAATAAACATAAATGTTGACAACCCATCTACCACATGTCTTAAAGCTTTTTAATACAGCGGTCATTTTCATGAATTTGTCTCATGGCATGTATAAGGTGTCAAAACGGGTTGCCACGGTGGAAAAATGCTAAATTTTGAAAAAAATGCGCTAGACGAATGACACATGTTATAGTGATCCAACTCAGTGTTATTCAATAAACTAAGAATGTTTATACTGTCTGTTGAAATCTCCATTACCTGATCATAGTGTTTAGAGATTCATCGGCCAATACCTTGAGCGAATGGTGCTTGTTATATGTTCATAGTCACGTTTGGATACTAGAGGGTTAAAGCAGAATAGGCATGATTATTCATTAAGTGAAAGATGATTGATATGATAATAAACTCATATCGCTATCATTTAAATGAGCCACACTATATATAAGTTTTGTTGTGTGATCATGTTTTCATAACACTGTGTGATTTCAAACTATGATTATAAATTTTATTTTTATAATTTTATGACTTGCTTACTCAAAAACTATAAATCATAAGGCGCAAATTTGATAGTTTAAATTTTGTATACACCTGTAAGTATTATTTTTTTTTGTAATAGTACATCAAAATATTTTATACCGTGTATATTTCCAGAAATAAGTTCAAATTATGCGGACGTATTCTTGAATTTTCAAATTAAATCATGTGGTGCTTAGCATATTTGGTCAAACAATAAATGATTAAATATATGCTTTTTTTGAGTATTGTGATAGTTTGTGATTCGACTGGCATATGATTATGTAGAGATATTGCTAAAATCTTGTAAGAGAAAATTCCATAGTTTGATAATCCATGGTCATGCAATTTTCACACATGTCCTGCAACTCAAAGTAGTATATCTGGCAATTAATGGTTGATTTTGTGGCTGTACATGTAGGTAACATATATTTTTTAAAGAAAATATCAGATTAGAACGGAATCAAATAGTTGCCTATAATGACGTCTACATGATTTGACATTTTAAAGGGACACTGGCACATATTTGCAAGGTTATAACGATTTTATAGACTTCGGCCTTCACCTGAAATTGTTAAGTCCAAATCAGTAAACAGAACGATTTTATAATTAATGTCGCCCGCGACATTAATTCAGCAAACGCCGCGGGAATGGCGTGTAACACAAGAAAACACCCCATGCACTTCGTTTGACCGGTCTGTGACCTTTGTGGTTTTAATATCAATGAGTACAAGTCTATGATATTCATGTAATAGACACATTTGTCGATTAAAGTTACGGCAAACTTAAAAGTTAGCCTACAAATGATCTGGATGTCTTTAACTTCTTATTAATGTCCCTATCTGTTATTTTTATGTGTAAAATATATCTCTATTCTTCCAATGGCCCAGACTATCACTTGCGAGCAATTGAAGACATTTCATATTTTCTGAAAATATGCCAGTGCGCTTTAAATGATAAAAGTGGCGTGTGCATATGCAAAGACGCATAATGATGCGCACTTTTGTTATACAAAATCCTGTGTATGGTTCATTCTCTACTCTCTAAATGTAAACGAGTGAATATTCCATTTTCAAAGATGGAACTCTTGTAAACCACTCACAAATGAGTGTTGTACTTAAAAATGTGAATTTGCACGCAAAAAGTACAGATCACTCCAAAAGATGGATTCCACTCGTTTAGAGGCTAAAAACGGGACAACCCTTTTGCGGAGTGAACGAATGACAAAACGACAACTGTATGAATTCGCCTCTTTTAAGTCAAAACCTTCATTTTGGAGTGGTTGGAGGGAGTGAAATGTTCACTCGTATATTATATATATTATATAATATATCTATATATATTATATATATAGATATATATATATTTATATATATATAGTATATACTATATACTCTTATATATATTTTATATATATTTATATCATAATATTTTCATATACGTATCTATATATAAATAATATATATATATATATATATATATAATATATATATATATATATATATTTAGATATTTATATATTATCTATATATTATATATATAAATTATTTAAATGGCCTTGATTTGACTAATATAATTGGAGCCATACATTGTTCTTGTGTATGTTTTATATAAACCATCTGTAAAATGAATTAATTATTGCTGAGATTGTAGAAATGGTACTTTAAATTCTTTGGCAAGTGTATGCAATATATTATAAGGATTCAGTACATACATGTACTTAAGTACAACTGCTAGTAAGCATTAAAAATATAAAGGTCGATGTTATTCGCCCAGTTGATGTGACGTGATGTTTGTAAGGTATAAATTTCTGTTTATGTAGACGACGATATTAAAAGAATATTAAGAAAACAGGTTGAGCACCCACATTTAATTGAGGGGTTCACAAATGATGTGATAGCAAGTATAATTAATACTGCTGATATTTAAATCCAAAGGAGTAACCATAACATCGTATATATAATTTAAAGAAATGATCACAGATTCACAGTATTTCATATTTGAAACATCTCAAAAAAGTGAATTCTGTGGCTTTATTCTTGTTTTATGGAGGAAGGTTACATAATTTCTCTTTGATTTTAAACATTATCCTCTCAGTGTCCTGGATTGATTTCATTGAAACTGAGGGAGATGTGGATATTGGCGAGAGAAATACGCATGCCAATTTTAATTTTCCCCAAAAAAATGCCTTTTTGAGATATTTCAAATTTTATGGTTTCAATTGCCTATAGACCTTTACAGGGACTGATTTTGACACTTTGCAATTGGACAAAAAATGAACCAATTGCTGAAAAACCTGTTTTTATTATTTTGAAATTGAAGATTATCTAAACATTTTAATTTATATGATTTCAAATGTATTGTATCAAAGAACACTTGTTCTTCCTTGAGGATGAGGCAAGACAAATTAATAGCGTTAGTAATGTCATTTCTCTCTCGGCTACAAATAATAAATTGGTTCTTCAAATTTAGGAGAATTTTTGAAAAATAAAAAAAGATGTGCATCAAAGTTCATGCTTAAGAGGAACCAAGTTTCAAATGGATTGGTTTGGATTGGTTAAGTGAGGGGTATAATAACCTATAATCCTACCTAAGTTATATTTAAGTATGTTGCAATAGAAAGAATTATTTAAAAACTGAAGTGAAGCTGAAGTTCAATGAGCACTGTAATGTTTTTATTTAAAAGGTATTTTTAAGGTTCTAAATGGCATTTTGAAATGTGGACGTTTTAGCTTCATCAAAAATATAAAACATAAGAAATTTGAGCCGAAATGGGACCTTTAAAACGAATTTACATTTTGAAACCTCAAACAAGCTGTATATCATTGTAGAGCTTAGAAAGTGTAAATTTAAAAAAAAAAATAATTATCTCACGAAAACCCAAAATGTCAGTTAGAACCTTGTAATTCTCAGTTCACGAACTCTCAAAGCGATTGTTTTATCTTCCCCCAATGGCCGGTGCACGGGCGTTGTGGAAACACGTTTTCTGGCTGGAGTCGAACCGGCGAACACCTCAATCCGGTCGGATGCACTTTTTTTAAATGATTATATGCATAGGTCACTGTTGGAAAATACTTGAAACAAAAATCTACCCAGAATACAATGAGTTATCAATAAGAAATGGTTGTGTTTGGTCAATTTGTTCACAAGAGCAGATGCGATCAATCGAATAAAATTGATAAAACGCCCAAACCATTACAAAATATTCAAAGGGTCTGCACACTTTCTGCTGATAAGCTTCAATTCAAGCCTTGAGGAGAATCTTGACCTGTTCATCCGATCATGTGATCCCTCTTAATGATGCCCGATACCTTTACACGAATCCAAACGAAGTCTTTCTCCAGGGCTTTTTTTTTTAATTTAAATATTTTTCAAATGCTAAATAAACAGGAGAGTTCGCACGAAACGTTACTAATAGTTATCGTTCTATGTTTCTAACCATGCTAACGCAATCGACCGGGCAAGGATATGTTTTTTTTTTTATTTTCTGTATCAACGTGTGCGATGTATATTATGGTATGCTCAGCGTTGTAGAACATTATCTCTAGAGGATAAGGTTAAAGTGATAACTTGGGCTCGATAAATGATAAACTTGAACTTCCATACACGTTGCCACTCAGTGAAACAATGTTGGCCATTTTTTTTAATTCCATGATTGGTTAAGTGTGGGCTTTTTTTGGGGGCCGACCAAACAGTGTATTCTCAGCTATAAAGACCCGATAAGGACAGAATCGGAACAGTAAGCGGGTATGAATACACCAATTTTTTTTAATTATTAACTAATGAATCATTGTGTGTGTAAGTACGTATCCTACGCTGATGTGAATTGGCAGTTCTCTTGGTGTGTGAAGCATAGGGTTACCATACCTTTAACTCAAAATATGTTATTCCTTACTGTATTTATAGGCCAAAAATGTTTGTGTCACTATGCCACATAGTCCTATGCGATGAGCACCCATTTTCGGCATTTTTTTTACTAAAAGTCGGAAACAATTGGCCCACAACAAGACCCCAAAACACATTTTATTCCCCCGCCTATCGCTTTGCTCATTTCTTTAAAACATTAAATGCATGCAGGCCAAACTTTTCTGGGCTTTATAGATATTCTATCAGCACTCTTAAAATGCTAGAAATGTGACAATGTCAGTTTTCGTTGTAGAAGGTTTTTGTGTCCCTACAACGAAAAAAAGTGCAATGACCGATTCAGTTGACTCTTCACGCAACATCTACGTTTTATTGCGTTATTATCTATGGAAAACCCCGTAATTACTTTCATTACCGGTGTTGTAGAAGTAATTATAGGTCCGGCCGTATGTCCGTACTCATAGTACGGGAACAATGGTGAACAATAGGGCAATCGATTCAGTTGACTCTCAGCATATAGTTTTTTTACGCGTTCATTCCGTTATCGTCTATGGAGCCCGGATGTGTGGCTCCCACCGGACTTATCTGCTTTCACACCGGTACTTTATTTTTAAAAGTAGAAAGGACTGCAATTGTCAAATCCAGAGCTCAGAAGCCGAACGTTCACGATCGGCGAGGAGGGTGAAACGTGCCGCAAATAAGAGGAACCAGGCGTTATCGGATCTCGGTTCTATTGTGTTCCCTTATAGTTGAACTATAGGTTGCCTGTTGTAGGCAATTAAGAACTATAGCGATGTAATCGTGAAGTACTCCGCGAACAAAGAGTGTTTTAGCACACACATAATACCCCTAATACATGGGGAAAAAACTGGAACCGGTGCATTTCGCCTTTTTCAGTTAATACTTATTTTTTTTTGTTGTTTGATTATGAATACTTGACACGGCCTGCATGCTTCTACTGTGTATATGGAGGCAGCGGCCGCCTTGTGGGTAGCTGCTCCCGGCCCGTGTTAAGTTGGGGGGTGAGCAGTTCCCGGACCAGCGCACACACAACAGTATTGTTTGAGCACAAAACGTCATTGATGTGTCTTAATTGGTATTGCTTTGTTTTGATATGATCCAATAATATACATGTGCATTTGCATTTACTCTTTGGACAAACTTAACCGCGTGCACATGTGATGAGACATATTCCAACTTGGAGCTACTTTGGTATGCCTATGTATTTTACAAGAGGTGTATACGAGCAAATATTTGTACTGTTATTGTAACTTATATTATTTATTTTGTCTCAATTTACACAGAACTTTTCTGTGGGAGAAAAGAAATGACATGCTAGGCGACGAAAAAGAAAACCTGTTTTACGGGCGAGAGGACCTTTTGAGTAGGGTAGGTCGGTCTCGGGCAAATTTTATTCTTTTTATTTTTTTTAAAACAATTTTCTTTAAAAAATACCAAAATTGATAAATGTGGGCTAAAAACAGGCGATTTACATATTTTGGAAAACTAAAAAATAAATCTGCAAAACTGAAAAATCAGGGTCGGTCGGGCCCGTTTGTATGTAAAACGGGTTTTGATTTTCGTCGCATAAACGTATGGTTATGTAATGAACAGACTAACGAGGAATTTCCTTTATACTTTGTTTGATCGATTATGAACAGAAAATAATTCCACCATACACGCTTTCGCACAAGGCGTACAACCTAATGTGTGTGGGGATGGGGGGTGGGGTGGGGGTGTACACTGTAAAAGATCCACCGTATTTTTTACGGTGAAACTGATGATGTGAAACCGGAAAACAAAAAAAAAAAAAATATTTACGGTTTATTTACATGAAAATTTTTACGGTTGACCGTCATTTTACAAGTGAAATACCTGTACAACCAACCATAAAAATAAGCGTTTACGGTAAAATACCGTAAAAATTACGCTAAACCGTCAAATTCGGTAAAATGCTGGCAAACCCAGTTGCCGTAATTTTACGTATAAAATGTATTTTTATGGTGGATCTTTTACAGTGTACTGTATACAATGACTTCGGAGGACGTATCCAATAGTTGAACAAAAGTCTTCAGTAGTTTAACGAGTGTATGCGTACGTGTGTATCACAGGCTGTGAGAGTTCAGCCATATTTCAGATGATTTCAGCTTTTAATGTTTTCAAAACGTCAACCATTTTAGCTTTTTTGTTTCATGTCCAGCCTGTTGTTCTTACCTCTGTACCCAGTTTTGCGCTATATTCAGCTTTTCACAGGTCTCTAATGTTGTGAAGTGTCTTGTTTGGCCACCCTGATGTCATTAAACCCTAAAAGAGCCGGCTTTTGGACCCATCCACCGCCGAGGGGGGGGGGGGGCGGAGTCGCCCCTGTATCTCGGGAAACGGATTGATAAACATATCATATAATGGTACCAATGGATAGCTATGACACTCCCAAGTCTATGGATACCAAAAAAAGTATAAACAACCTTTTATGACGGCACAGTGACGTAAACATGACGTCATCAAAAATGCGAGAAAAGAAAAATCTACAAAAATCGCAAAATCATGGTTTTCGCCATTTTTTTCAAGCAAAAGTTGGATTTTTTGGCCATGCTGTGTGTCAAAGTATGCACACACATGCTCGTACTACAAATAAATCAAAAAAATAAGGAAAACATAGTGTTGTGTAACTGTGATCCTTAGCACAAAAAAAAACTGGATTTCCTGCTGGTTCTGTGTAATTCAGGGGAAAAGCTGTTCTTCGCACGCAGTGCGGGATTACGCAAACGCCGCGTCATAAACCGTCGCGTCCATTTTGTCAAAATGGTGTTAAGGGGGGGGGGGTGGTATGGGGTCTGAAGCAGTGAACTGTGAAAATGTGAAATTATTTTCTTACTTTTCCTAAATAGTGGTATATTCATGTTATATATCATATTGTAGCCCATGTCACACAAGTTTTAAAATCCATGAAAATTTTTGCTCTGGTGCCATGGTAACCCGTAAGGCCTCTGATGGCCTAAAACAATAGAACGAACGTAACTAATAACTAAACATGATACTGGGACGAAACTTGGGTGACATACGCAGGGAGGGTAAGTACGGAGTGAACCATGAAGCCGGTATTTTTGTTACCGTTGCCATGGCAAACCGGCAATCGACCATCGCAATAAATTTCATGGCGTAATTGAATTTGGAACACAATTTGAAAATCGGCCTATATTGTGCTTACTATGTGTGCCAAATTCAATGTTCATAGGTATGTAGCGTTTTCTAGTTAAGTTCGTTCTCGTTTTGGAGGTTTGCGTATGTTAACGAAACGAGTATAGGACTCGACACATTTAGACAAAAATTGAGGGCGCTTTTGATTGTGAAATAGGAAATTTTATTTTTTTAAATTCATTTTATTACTGAATTATCCATAATTATTAATGAAAGAATAATCGTTCGAAATAGGTGCATCAATTGTCCTGTAATTAATTTTTAAAATTAATTTTCTTAAATATCGCAGGGTGTGATGAGAAACAATTTAAAATACATAAACATCAATTACCCATGACATTTACTAACTTTATTATTATGAAAGGATAATATAAAGTATTTATATACTTCAACTTAGACCCAAAATAATGTGTTAATAGTTCATAAATAATATCTTTTCAAATATCTAAATATAAAACCCCTTGAAATTTTTTCACATGATAAAATATAGGAGGTGATTGCATTTTGGCAAATTTCGCGTACACTTACTTGACTTTGATTAGCCAATCCGGGAACCGAATGTCGATTGCGATCGAATAAAAGCATTTTTTATGTTAACAGTCCTACACAATTTTCGCCATTGCATTATCTCATTTTCTGGATTAGAACAATTTTTTCATATTCAGACCCCATACCCCCCCCCTTAAGTCAAGCGCCCAAGGCTTCAAAGAAAAAAAGTCATGCAGTTTCGGTGTTGAAAAAATAACGAACAAAGTAAGATAAGACAAAAAAAAGGTCGTCGAGGGGGGGGGGCGGATTCCGCCCCCCCCCCAACGGGTCCTTTTAGGGTTAAAACACCCTATTCACTTCGTCCCTGAAGCTCGTAACGTAATAAACCACATGTGTGAAGGCCTGGTATTTGCAACTGTGACGTCACGTGTGGCCAAACAGATATGGTCGTTTAATAATTACTAATGGTCAGTGAAAAAGTCATTGTGAGTCCATAAGCAGGAGCAGAATATCATAGGTTCCTTATTTAGGGAGTTCATTCATGCTCGACTACATCGAAGGTTGATACCTTTGGTAGTTAATATTGACCCTCTACATCAAGGCAAGGTAGTTTAGTGGTGTCAAATTGTGTGTCATCCACTTTTCAATAGGGGCCAATTTAAGTTTCACAGGGGTCAAACCTTTAAATTACTCCAAGTCATTTGAATGTATTTCATATTGTCCGTCTAGTCACAAGGCATTCCCAAAAATGTATAGTTTGTACCATCATGACCATTGTTTTGAGTTATTGGGTAAAATGGCTAAAAGTGCAAACAGGTCAAACTCAATTTGTACATGGTCAACATTGACAGTTTACGCGTGATTATATTTTACAATGCATTGCACATTATTGCCTGAGGAATGATGACTCCCAAAAAGTATAGATTTTGGGACTGTTAAATGTTTACTTTACCGAGATAAGGTCAAAGAAGGTCAATGCCAATTGGATTTTAATTTGGTTTTTGCCCCCATGACTATCTTGTCACATAGCAGATACATGCATTGCCACACTAAAAAAATGCTAACAAACTATTCCTAATTTTGACACATTGCTAGATGAACATTTGTTTCATTTTTACCTTTAAACCACAAAATTTGGAGGCAACTTCTGATTTTGACCCCTGTACAATGGCAAATGACCGTTTTTGCACTTTTAAGGAGTTAGTCATTTTTATATTTTAGTTTTACCCCATACTCTAAACCAATGGTCTAATTGTACAAACTATACATTTTGTACCCATTATGCTAGACTGACAATATTGCATACCTTTCAACATCAACACGATTGAGTAATTTAAACAGTTTGACCCCTGTGAACTTAATTGGCCCCCTATTGGAAAAAGTGACACCAAATTTGAGACACCCTAACGATTTTTGCATTGATGTAGAGGTCCATACTAACTACCAAAGGTGTCACAAGTCTGAGATGGGTGGGACCTAACGTTGATTTTGACCCAAGTCCTTGCCTCCCGCTCTATCATATTACATTATGCCTGTTTATAGACCTTCAAAAGACAGGTTTGAAAGGAGGTAAAAGTATGGAAGTCAGAGAAGTGCTGTTTTAACTTTGACAATGTATAATCGATATTTTAAAACACTTTTTAAATTTTAATGTTTATGTATGGAGACTTCTCCTTAAACATACAACAGCTACAAAATGAAACGAAGAAAATTGTGTGCCGTTTCATCAGCTGCAAGAATGTTTATTCCATTGTCTATCCTTGTTGTCGTACTTATGAACATAAGGTCCAATCTCTATTAAAAAGTTGCTGCAGAAAAAATCCAATTGTGGTTTGCTTATTTCTTTGACTATGTTATCAGTCCATGTTTACAGGGTGACCCAATAAAACTTTACTCAAAATGAAAGTGATATGTTTCCACTTATTTTTAATTTGATCATCTAGTGGATTTTATTTTATCAATTGAGTATCTTGCCTGAACAAAAACGGTTCATTTTTGTTTGAGTGGTTCTCACTATATGACCACTGAACAATAGTTAACAAACAGACTTTTCCACGGAATCAATCATTTTTCTTAGCATTGAAATCCCCAAGTCCCAAATGAGCAGATCGTGTCCCCCAGTTTTCTGTCTTTTGTCGCGGGCGGTGGTGGGGGAGGTTTTTTTTTTGAATGCCCTGTGGACAAATCGGTTTTTGCTGAAATTATTGGTTCATGACATAATCTTTGAGAACCACTCAACTAAAATGAATATCGTGTCAAATATCACATGGGCAACAGACCATTATTTTTGAGTAGAACAACGAGGCGCAGCCGAGTTGTTTTGTACGCTACAATGTGCTATGACACGATAGATACGGCAACTGGCTAAAAACAATACCTTTATATAAATTTTATTCTCATTTCTTCACACCTTCATTCAAAATACAGGTTGAGTAAAAAAAACTTGACCCTTATTGTGTCCGCCATTTTTTTGAATTTTAATTAAACATATCTAAACATATGTGGTATTAACGAACGTCTATTTCCCTTTATCTTTTAATTTGCTGCAAAGATCATCCATATCGGTTAAGTATAGGCCCGAGATAGTCTTTGAATAAGTCATCAGCTTTTTGCCCCTAGCCAACGGATTCCATTGTGAATGACGGCAGCCAACTAGCAAAGAATGCCCCAAAATTATAATCGGGTAAGTCTATGTTTAAAACAGTTGTTTTATGTCACATAATGGGGTAATCTTAAAGTTGTAAAAGTCAGTGATAATTGTATGTTTTATTTGCAACCTCTTTGTTTCAAAAGATATGGCATATTTTGGGTCTAACAATATAAGACAATACTTTAAACCTCAAAAGGTTGTCACCGATGTCTGTTCTTCTTTCATATGGTAGATTCATTCAACTTCCTCCAGAAACGTGTACATGTATCAAAGTTACTTATTTTTCAATGATTAATTTATGAGTGATGAGGACGTAGACAGGCAATCTATGGTAAATTGGTGACTACTTAACACTTGGTGGGGTTAAACAGCGTCACATTTTTTCTGCATTCAGTCCAATTCTGCAGCCTGATTTCCTCGGGACACCGGATCATCCTTCTCTGAACGCCGTTCATTTTATGTGAATCCGTGGACAGACCAGAAAAAGAACCGACTTAACTTGATTCAACGACTGACTCGGTCTATTACCTAACCGATGTGATGATCTTTGCAGCAATTAAACATATTAACTATGATATCAGAGGAGACCACCATACTTCGATAGACATCACTTAATAATTCCACAAAATGGTGGACACAATCAGGGTCAAGTTTTTTTTACTCACCCTGTAAGAAGCTATATTAGTAACATTTACTCAATTATGATAGATTTTATCCAACGAACTACCACGGCTTTTTAATCGAGCAGTCCGTGTTACTATGCACCTTCGATGGCCCGAGCAGTGCGGTATGCGTAGCGCGTTGACGCGTATGCGCTGTCTCGCAACCAATGAAATTGGCGTAAACATCTCGAGTGGTTAAGAATGTTTCGTCTCATAGGAACATGAGCCAAAAGTAACTGTTTCACACATTTTGTGATATTCGTTTGCATAATTGGAATGCAACAGTAATTGATCTACCAGGTCATAGGAGTCACTCTCATAACTTTTATAATTCAT
>JAMKCH010026599.1:0-19003 GCA_023653785.1 Ophioderma brevispina
AGATGTGGGATTCAGGTTGCACATCTTGCAAATAGCTTCACATTTAATGCCACTCCCACAACTTCTTACCAGCCATATTTGGCAAGGTTCTTCCTGCCGACACATCTGATGTTCCCCTTGTTGAGCGTTTCCCTCAAATTTATTTTTTGACACATTAAGCGCATCAGGAAGAATTTAAGATCACCTTCTTCACCGGCCTGCAACTGATTTCTGTGATCCTACTAAGCTTTCATGTACTCTCTCTGATTTTCACCTCTTTCCCCGAGGAGGATGTTCGGAGCATTATTATGAACTCTCCTTCTTCATCTTGTGGACAAGATCCAATTCCTACTTGGCTCCTCAAGAAATGTCTTGATGAAATTTGCACCAGTTATCACTACAATTGTTAATGTATCACTTGTTAACGTAAATTTTCTCTGACGATTTAAACTGATCAAATTGTACCACTCGTCAAGAAACCTGTTTTAGACCCCGAACACCTCAAAACTACCGGCCAGTTGCAATCTAAAGTTTCTTGCCAAGACCTTGAACGTGCATGTACTTCACAGATTCAAAACTATTGCTTGAAAATAATCTAAATGGTAAAATGCAAAGTGCATATAGATCTAGCCACAAGCACGAGACGCTTTTTCGTGGTTATAATGATTTGCGACTTTCTGCGGAGAAAGGCCAGGAGGCCATTTGATCTCTGGATTATTCAGCTGCCATTTGACACTATTACCACAACATCATCTTTCAACGTCTCTCTGTATAAGTTCGGCATAAATGGATCTGTTTTCGAATGGTCAAGTCGTACTTGCAAATCGTTCGCAATGTATCGTTATAGATGGCAAAGAATCTTCTCATCAAATTCTTGATGAGGGTGTACCTCAAGGCTCTGTTGTTGGCCCTTTAAGTTTCCAATGTACTCATCACCCTTGGAAAATATAATCGATCTCATGGAATCAAGCAGAATGATTTATTGCTGATATCACAGGTTTATGCTATTTTAAAGGATGATGATCGATCATCTAAATTTCAAAATTGGGGAACAGTGTGTCCGTGGCTATAAAACGGTCTTAATAACGCTAATCATCATAAGGACTTGAGTTAAATGAAGACAAATCCTATCACCTCTCGCTTCAGATCCAGAGATTGTATTTCACTGTGGTTTGATGCCAATCAAAACCATCTTCAAATTCACGCAATCTTGGTATTCTTTTTGAAAATGACTGACTTTGAATTCACATATCCCATTATTTGTCGTTCTGCTTCTCATGCACTCTACAAAATCAGCAAAATTGGGATTTTTCTACGACAGCAAACTACTGTTAAACTTGTTCATGCATTTGTACCTTGCGTTTTAATTCTTGTCATTTCCTTGCTTTATGGTCGTCCCGCATGCGACAATTGCCAAGCTGCCAACGCATACAGACTCTGCCCAGACTTGTTCCTTACACACTCACAAAATCTCGGGTCATATCTCTTTCCACATTCTCCGCGATCTACACTGGCTACCCATCAAATCTCGCATTAGGTATAAGATTCTTCGTCTTACTTACAAAGCTCTACATGCACCTTGGCCGCCGATATAATCTTCACGAACTTATTCATTAATACAAGCCTACACGCTCTCCTGCGCTCTATGTCGCAATTTCGTCTATAACCCCCCCTCAACAACCGCAACCTCAGTCTTAATGGGTCGTCGTGGCATTTCTTCTGCTGCAGCCGAACTATGGAACATCTTCCTTATGATATAAAAATCTCACAGACTGTTGACAAATTCCAAATACGCTTCTGTTAAAACTTACTGTTAACTTATCGATATTCCATCTCTTATTCTCTTGTTGCCATGGTCGTTTACTTATTTTTGTTTGTTGTTACATGTGTGTGTTCATTCATTTTACAGTGTTTTTGCAGCGGCATTGAGACGTCATTGTGTAATGCGCTATATAATCCAATGGTTGTATTAGTTATTCTTATTATTATTTGCTTTGTATGGAAAGGTAATATATTGATGAATAAACGAACCTCATAGTCCTGTGCAAACAGATGCGTACTGTCAACTTGGGGTTGTTTGTTTCATACTTTATGTCATATATCTATGTTTCACATCTTACAACAGTTAACATTTATGAATTAAACTCAAACAACGATTTTCGTGTTTCATTCGAACTCAGACACCCTCCCAAACTCATTTTCACATTAGTTCTCCAAACATAGGGAGACAAGGGCTTCCCCCAATCACCCCCCCACCAGTGTGTCCCCCTGGCAAAAAGAAAATGAAAATCAGCGATTCTGAGCCAAAACTGGTTAAAAATATTCAGTTTTTATACTTTGGCCCCCACCCCCAGCGGAATTCACTTCCCCCCCACACCCCCAAAAAAGTACTTGCCTCCCCCCCCCCCCAAACCCAAACGAAGAGGTTGGCGCCACAACTGGGGGTGCACTCACTCCCGCTGCACCCCCCTGGACCCTGCCCGATAGTGTGATCATTTCATTCCTGTGATTGATAAATGCATAGCTACATGTTCATTAGGTCATTTGGTTGCAAGTAGCATTGTAATCATAAACTTGGGGGGTTTTTTTTTGGGTTGACATCCTGAGTATCCAAGGTTTAATAGTAACTATAGCAGGAATCAGTCAAATAGTGATGGGGTGGAGAGAAAATGGCTCCCATCTTTACATAAAAATATTATGATAAAACTGGAAGAACATTGGCATTATTGACAAATTTTGTTGAAGTGGCTTGCCTTAACCCTATTAATGGCCTTAAACCATTTTTTTTTCTGTCGCGCTTCTGTAAAAATATGAAAATTTAAGCAACGATAATTCAATCCGTTGTGATTGATAATGGAACATGATTTTGTAAACCCATAGAAATGTGTGTAAAAAAAAAAATAAAAATGTTTTTTTGGTCACCCAAACATGGGCACATTATGACGCATGCTCTTCCATCTGAAAAGACTGAAATATAAACATCTTTTAGGCCAAAGATTTGATGGGTAAAAGAACAAAGCTTTCTGAGGGTAATTAGCAAGCTTCTGAGAATACAATTGATCCACTTTGTGGCTTTGAACTGTCACACTAGAACTGGCTTGTATATTGGCCACTGGTAGCAGTAGTAAATTGCTGAATATTACATAAAAGCAAGAGTGGTTTTTGAGAATTATCCACCCTTGCATGTCACAAGATCAAAAAGTATATTGAGCACTCAAAAGGAAAATGCAAAAAAAGTGAGAAACCGTGGAAAAATTCTTCCAATTTAAGTGACAGGAGGAGATTTTTTTTAGATAAAATTTTTTTTTGTCAAAGTTAAAAGAATTCTGTATAAGCATGAATAATTTTACATGGGAGCAAACAGTTGGAAAGTTTATTGGACAACAGGTGCAAAAGGAAAACGCAAACAATGTTTGAACTTGCTGCTATCGTAATCCTTCCCAATAGAAAACAATGCTGTGACTTTGTCGCTGCACGACAGAAACTACTAATTCAGCATCTTATTACAGAAAGACGGAGTCGTATTAGGGCTATTCACTTCAGGTGTGATCTAATACATTGGGAGCATCCAAATATGTAAAAAACCTGGTTCGAAGAAAAATGGGGGCGCTTCTTTCTGGACATTCTTCATGTTCTTTAATGCATAAAAAACAGGAAGCTTATTTTGTGGTTTGAACCCCTGTATCATGTTAAATAATATAATATGACCCTGCTCCCCCCCCCCCCCCTTGGTGTGGACTTGTGCCATAGTAAATACAGTGTCTATAAATACACATGTTGAACACAGCATGAAGTGCACTTTTACTGTTACTTTATTACATGAGTACATCTGTACCCTTTCATAACAAGCAGTAGGATTTATTACTTCCTTTCACAAATTTTATTTGTGCTGTCACTCCTCTGACTGCTATGGCCCCCCAGGTATTCACCAGATACAGAGAAGAATAGCATTTCCCATGGCTGGCATGCTGAGTTACAAATGAATATGATTCCTCATAGCAGAGAACTCCCTGAGGCCTCCAGACTGTCACTTCTGGAAAGGTTTTTCAGAGTTTGTAATAGTTGTCCTGTGTCTACTATCTGTTCCTTACTCTATGATCACAATAACACTTATATGATTGAATCCTGTGATGCCAGGGCCCCCAATGCCTACCTTAATGCTAGCAATGTGAGATCCATCTTTCCTGTATTTAACTGATGTACTGTGCATGAGATCCCTACTAGCCTCTGACCCTTAGCATCCATTGCCAGTCCTTTAAGCAATTGTGTCCTCAGTATCTGAGGGTTTGTTGTCAGGAGATACTACTGGCTACCCCATTTCTAACTTTTTGTACTCACCCTCTACTCAACACTTCAACTACTGCGTCTCATCTGTGATCATAATAGTTACCCTCATAGTTGACAATGACACTACTATGCTTTGACTCACTTCCAGGATTCAAACCTGCTTGTAATAGATTTATTGTATTCCCCTCAACTGCTGTAGCCCGTTTACAATGCTGCATAGCATCTGCTACAGCATTTCCCCCATGACGGCAACACACCACAATCACCAGTCATCTCACCGGGTCCCATGCGGACCAACTCCTTCCTCAGCTCCATGGACACCAACATGAAAGATTTTTCTGTCACATTCCAGTAAATTTCGAGCTGTGGAATCACTAGTTAATTATAGGTAACTACGGTAGAGTAAACAGACTACCTGTTTTGAAGTTTGATCCTTATTTTATGAAGAATGGAGTGGAATAATAAATGAGAATAGAACCACTGGACCGATACGCAGATCATATCCAGGAGACTCGAGTACCTACCACAACTAAGCCTCAAATTGTATGCTTTCTTGTTTCTATGCATATTTTGTAAAAAAGGGGTTTGGGAGGTGTGGTCAGTTTATTACATCCACTAAACCATTTCTTCATAAACGAAGATCAAACTTCAAACAAGTAAGTTCTCGTTTATCCTACTATTTTCTAAAACGTGTATTAATCTACATGAGACTCCTCAAGACACCTAGTCTCTTGTGTCCTTATTAGAACAACAGCAACTTTAATATTAAAGTGAAGATACCTCTTTCATGCACTGGAAACAAACTTTTTTCATAACTTATGTGCGCAAGTACAGTTGCAGCAAACCTTTTCCTTGCTTGTCACTGCTTTGTTTATAGAATGTCGGAATGTTTTTGCCGATGCCCATCCGCTGCAGACATAATAGCTTCAGCTGGAATGTCACTGTTATTAGCAGCTGAAGTACAAGCAGCTCTAGTTGAATGTGCTTTAATAACACACACCCATTAACTCCCCAACACCTCTTTCATGACTCTTTTTATCCCAGCGCCAATAGTATCTTGTATACACACTACCGTGAGGTTTTTTGTACTTATTAGCACTGCTGGTCATCACCATCTAAGTTCTTCTGCCTTTACTTCTAAATACGTTTTCAGTAAACCATAAACACAACAATTTCTTGTACCAATTAATGCTTGAAAGTTGATTCGCATACAATCTTTACCTGGTCTAAACTTTTCAACACCAATCTGAATCCAAATTCAAACAATCACTTACTACAGGTAATAGTATCCAATCTTAATGATCAAACGTTTTGTAGTCTTTGAGCTGAGTTAATCGAATAATATGGTCAATTTGAGAGTTAAATCTCTCAAACCCACAACTCTCATTTGGCGATAAGCTTCTTAAATAAGCTAAAAGACCATTTAAGAACGTCCCACATGCAGTTACTTGGAAGGCTGGGCGTAGCTGGAAAACTCCTTTCATGAATCTAATATTAAGGGATGGGATCCCACTGTGTGCCCCCCTGGTATAGCAAGGTAAGAAGATAGGGCATCTTCTCGCTGTGTTAGGGGCTCTATACCCCAGTTAATTTGTCTATTGTTTTCGTCAGGAAATGCAACAAGGCCCTATATCCGTCTGCAATGGATTTGCACCCCTGCCAACTACAAAAGTCAATCCATCTAGTATAGTATACATTGTACTGTCTAGAAGTGGGCTTTCTCCATGAGCTAAGTATTCTGTTGCATTGCTCTTTTGGTAGCCTTGCCGTTTCAGGGATGCCGGATAATCGCCACAAATTAGACTAAAGTTTCATTTAGTGGATCTTTGTCCCAGATACTGGCTGTGATAGCACACCCTTTGGTAAAAGAATTGGGTCATCTATAGCATTTCAACAATCTGGCAAACCAAGGCTGTGTTGGCCATCAGGGTACTATTTTATGACTTCTGCCTTGTTCCATTTCAATCTTTTGAATACAGTTGTCGATTAGACAACAATCTTCTTTCCCCTCAATCATACTTGAAAATGCATTGAATCCTCCGAATCAGGAGCTGGCTTCCAGGAATGTATCTAGTAACGTGGTGATTCATCAAACACCTTGAATGCGAAAAGGTCTATGTCTGGTTGATCCAAATATTTCACATATATGTTAAATGGAAACCTCTTATCAAACATCCATTCTGTGCTATCCTCACTTTCTCTGGATTTCTATCTGCAATGATGTTTCACACCAGGTAGGTATGACGCTGAACGCCAGATTTTCTCATAATGCAACCACTGGCATTTCCTTTCACTAGCTTGTTTGCATCATCCGATATTAATTCCGCCCATATTGTTTACGTTGTCCTACTGGTTTATCCCACCTTACCTGGACCATGACATTCTACCATTTTTGGAAAATGCTTTTAAATTGTAAAACGCTACCAATTCTAGGTCGTTTATTGTTTCCTACTGGCGAGATCAATTCATGTTACATTCCATCTACCTCCCACTTCTGTTTCCCCCTTTGTGCCACCCCATCCAGGCCCCTTGCATCACTTTTGAATGTGTATGCTAGGGTCTTGATTTGTATTGGGGAGAATGTGGTATCCAACAATATATTAGTTAGCCACCAATTAGGATCATTTCTTGCCATTTTCCAACTCAGCATTGGCATCAAAATTTCCTTATTTCTACCCAAGCTTCAATCTTATGTTTTCAAGTGCCCTATACGGTAAGGTCCATGCTGCACATCCAGGAAAGGCAGCATACTGTCCCCAATTACTGTTTGCAATTTTGTCTTAATAGTGGGTTTTACTTTTCCTACTCAATTCCGACACTTCGTCATAGAGCCTTGTCTCTTTTCTATGGGACAAATGAACATCATATTGTGAGAATTGATGTCACAAAGCCCAGATAGGTTATTTCTTGTGTTGGCTTAAAAATGGGATTTTTTCAAGGTGGATAACAAAACCTCTCCGAATAGCAATTGTCTGCTGTTATTTTCGCTTAAAAATCGCTTTCCTCTATAGAGTGCGCGAACAACAACGAATCGTCTTAATATCCTATTATACAAAAACCCACATTCCTAACTTGGGCAAAGTGGTTTTATAGCATTGTTGTGAATAACCGTCGGCTGGTACAGGCCATTTTGGTAACCCTTGAATGGGTGTAGCTTGGCTTTAAAAGAACTGTCAATTTTGCTAAAATCTGATCAATTGTCACGGAACCACTAACATCTCGGAAGTCTATTGAAGTCATATAGCAATCTTTGGTAATTAGTTTCAGAGCTACCTCCAGCGTATCCATTTTCAAATGGGCATATTCCAAATATTTAATTCAGTTTAGACCATCTAATATGAACGTAATTTCCATTTGTTCTTTGTTCTTGTCTGGAAAATGTTTGACCAAAAATCCCCTTCTCAGGAATTGTGTGCTCAATTATATGCTTATTGCTTATCCAGCATAACTGTAATTCAGCATCAATGGCTTTCCATCTCACCTCAATAACTAATATTGGTTCTGGTTTATTAAATTTCTTGCTGTTGGTGGATTCTCATTGAATTTTAATTTGGAAACCACCGACCACTGCCTGAATAATGGTAGGGTCCGATGTCAATTTTTTTCCACCATTTACATTCTGACTTTCATTGACCCCCGATAGCCTGTGCCAAGTTATCATGTACATTACACCTACCTCTGCGGGTGCTTTACTGGCTTCGGCCTGTTGCCGTTGCTGGAACTTGTTTCTTCCCATGTTCCCCAGTTGTGGCCCTCGGGTGAGGAAGGTACCCCATGAAATTGGGGGCGGTGGCCCAAAAAAGCATCTGCCCCTGGGAATCCAAGTTCGGGTTCCCGTAAACCCTGTGGGCATACCCCTATTCCTGCTCATAAGGGTGATATCTGGGATTTGGCTTGGATTTGTTGGTATTAGCAATGTGGTACATGTCAACTTTGCCCTTTTTTCGTCGCTTGGTACACCCGCAGCAGTTTTCCTCTCTTCAAGCTACATCCTTTACCTAATTTTGGAGTCATCACACCGAGATAGGTATCAATCCCTGCTGGCTTTTTCACACGGATTGCATAGCAGGGTTAACTCTGGGCTTAATCATCTCTTTCGTGCTAGTTTTAAGCTCATAGTTAGCTGAACATAGCAATTCCATGACATCCTCTTGAACTGGCGATAGGTTTTTATTTGTCAGTGTGGGGAACATGCTACTAAACCTTTTGCAGCAGAATTCTGATTCTTGCATACGAACGTCTGTGGTTCTCGCCTGGCTAGACATGCTCTCCCATATTGGGGGATTGACCTTTCTGGCGGTGTTAGCGCTTGGTGTATTTTTCAGGTCTATGGTACTTGACAACTGTATCTGCTATTTTTTGTCTGTCCAATTTCTTCTCAGCCAACATGAAGTTAATACTATTAATTCGCAGACATGTTGATACCGCTGGCTTCCCCAATCTCCAGCGACTGCAAAACGTTCAGCAAAGCCCTTATCTACAGTTACACTTGCATTAGGGGTAACTTGCTTACACTCTGGCTTGCACCCCTCCAACCAGTTGTTTTCAGTTTCAGTTTCCTGGTAATTTTTAGCATCACTCGGTTTTGGGGCTCCCCCACCGAAAATTGGTATGTATCCACATCCCTATTTGCAGTGTTTAGCATATCCAATAGTAAGTCTGACATCCTGGAGCTGCCATGCGGCAGTGTTCTATTCTTCATTTTATTTTCCACGTCTTTCGAAATAAAATAATATTTTACAAAGTACACAGTAACAAGACACTGAAATGAGACCGTAGTATAACATTAAGTAGTGTGTAATTTTGTTTGTTGCACACAAAATTTGTCTTGTTTCTTATTCCAATATTAATAGGGTGTATATTAAAATCACCATAATATTTTGAAAAAGGTGGTTTGTGGTGTCAAACCTGTGTGAGTTAAAGACCAAACCAAATACATCTCATGAAAATAGTCCACTATAATTTTCATCTCATTCTATTAGTGTACTATTGTCTTATTTATAGCTTTTCTTGTATTATTATATTGCTTTATATGACCTTACAGATTTCAACTTTTGGCCATGCTTCAGTTAATGATTCTGCTTACTGTAATTATTCAATTTGATTATGAATAATGGTGGGCGCGTGGCATTCTGAATCGGTCAACTGACACAATTACATCATTTTTTACCAAGTATGCCACGGGAACTAAAAATACAGACAATAAAGGTTGCTGAGAATTTTCTGGCATCCATATATTTTATCATACTATTGATTTCTTATAGATGAGACCCTAATAGATTGTATACCTTTATTTGGCTACAATTGCCTTGAAAGTGAAATACACAAGTATTTTGATTTGCTTAATTTCAATATAAAACATGGGCTTAATTTAGTATTTGTTCCTATGCTCCTCTATAATTAGAAATTTCACATTCTTTGTACCCAAAGAAATGATTCTCATAGCTTAGGAATTCGTTAAAGATGCCAACAAGAGATCCAACATAACAGTAATGTCCCTAAAAATTGAAAATTTTTGATTTTTGCACTAATTTAAAGCTTTCTATCAAAATATCCCCATGTAAGTGATTAATGATCGTCTGGGCCGGGCAACGAATCAATCGCTGGCCGGGCCCGCGATACTGGCGTATCGTGTATCTACCGTGTCATGGGACTCGGGGCCCGAAGTGTCTCCGGGCTTCTCCCTCTCTACAGGGAGTGGAATTGGTGTATTACAATCATGATTTTGGTTGGTGGTGTGGTCATGGTTTTTTCTTTGTGAAGTGAAATATACAGTTATTTTGGATACATTAACAGAAAGTTTTTGTCGGCTTTACAACATTGTAATATGTTGCCTCTGTTAATTATATGTTTGAGAGTGTGTTAAGTTTCGTGTGTGATAGCAAATGTTAGAGTCATCGGCAAATATGGCAAAGGAGAAGTGTAACTAATGTAGAGCAGGACCAGAATATCATAGGGTTCCTTATTTAGGGATTTCGTTTATGTCCCTAATATATCTAAGGTGGTACCTTAAAATTAGCCCCTAGTTGAAAATTCGACACCACTAACTACCTTGATGTAGAGGTCCCATACTAACTACCAAATGGGTGAAAGCTTAGATGTAGTGGGACATGAAGATATTTGCCCCCAGTCCTTGTTCCCGCTCTAAAAGAGGAATGATATCATTGACATAGAGAAAAAACAAGGGACCCCTTAAACCGTTAAGGTACGCAACAGAAATCTTGGAGAAGAATCAGAAGATTGTGAACCACATAACTGAGTTGGAATATTTAGATATCTAAGAAGACCACGATACCAGCGTGGTGTAGTTTGGCAGTAAATATCATGATCGATCGTCAACGAAGGCTTTGGATACAATCGAGGAAGATACCACTAGTGTGATAGTTTGAGAGGAAGAGATCTTGTTTTATAGATATCCAGAAGAGGCAAGGTCGTTGAGTGGTTGTTTTGCGAAGCCATAATTGGTTATCATGAAGATATTAAAGCGGGTGATGAAATTACAAGCCTGTTAAGATAGAGGATTTGGCAACATGGCGAATATATATGGGGGCGGTACTTAGAAAAGACATGGGGATCATCCTTTTTTTTAAAGACGGAATTACTTAGACACCTCCTCCCATCTTTAATAGCCAATTGAAAATACCAGTGACAGGAAAAGTTAATGTAGGTGGAGTATGCGCAATTTACCATTCTTGATTTCTTAATGATGTCAATAACCTCCTTCATCTATGTGGATTGTCAGAAAATGGAGTTGAAATGGTGGATCATCAAAGAAAATAAGAAAATATAGAAGAGACGGATAGACGAATATTAGTGAAAAGAGTTGAACTTGTTGGATATGAGTTCTGGGTCAGACATCTTGGTACAAACCATTCAGAAAGTAAAGAGGGGCCTTCGTTTGGAGTTTTTGCCTAAGTGGGGGGGGGGGGGGGGGGGTGGGGGGGGGGGGGGGGGTGGTTTGTGACATTGTTGATTTGTTTTCCATTTGCCTGTTAATGCTGTATTTGTAGATGTTAATTTGTTATAGTATTAATTTTGTTATCAAAATCTTATAAGCTAGTAATTTGTTTTCTATTTAATATCGTTATTTTTTGTTAATATCCTTGTGATGGTTATGAATTTTATTTTTATAGTTTTGTTCTAATTTTAATTATTTGATTATTCCCGCAGTAATCCAAGCTTTGCTTTCTTTACGTTGTTCTTCTTTTAATTTTGGAAATGCTTATCATAACGAGAGTGAATTATATCTGAACACGGGTTTTATGATTTCATCAGCAAAAGGAAATATCAACACATAATCCCAATAGTTTGAATCATTCCGTTTTGAATGAAGCGATCGTAGCGTCAGTTATTTCTTTTTGGAATATTTCATTTTTAGATTTTGTTGACTATTTTATTGTCTATGGTTGTTATTCAAGAATGTAATCTGGGAAATTATTTTATTATTTCTGATATTTTTATGATTTTCCTTCCCAATCCATTCGCACTTATTTCCTTCAAATAAGTGGTTATAGTCTTTCAATTTCGTGGTGAATTTGAGTGACCCTTCATACACTGGTACCATTTCCTACAAAATCAAACAGTTTAATTTTACCATTCACTTTCATTTGGTACATTTCACTTTAAAGCTTCGTTTTAACGGCGCGAAATCAGTCATTTTGTGCAATTAAATTCGTATTTGGTTCAATCAATAGTTTTTTTAATTCACCATTTTTGTAAAACGCAAGGAATGTGTTCAAATGCACACAATTTCAACATGTATGTCGTCACGTAGCAAAGTAAGTCTACTCCTCTTTCCAGTGTTCATTTATTTCATCATTTAGCATTTTTGGGCATTCTCATTTTGATAAATTAACATTCTTTCAACATGTAAGTTTGATCAAACTTGAATAATTTTTAAACTGTATAATATTATTTTCTTGGAGAAAATCCTAACAGTAAATTAACTAGTGGCAAATCGCAAAAAGGATTTGTTTTCTTTTTTGTGCAATTCATCTTTCTTTTTTTGACATAAAAACCTTATTAAAAAAATATTTTTATTTTTATCTTCTTCTCTTTTTTCCTCTTCTTCTCTTTTTTTATATTTCCCTGTTTGTGTGTTGTTGCATTTGTTATTGCTTTTTTTTCCCTTTGTTTTATTTTCTTCTCAGATTTCAAAAATCACTGTAATCATGAGCTTCTCCCTTGTTGCGTCTTGCCGGAAACAACTTGTCCCATAGGCCATATAAATGTTTTATGAATTAACCCCTTTGCACAAGTTTTTGCAAGCATCGTTTTAAGATTTCAAAGTCTAAACAAATTAATTTTAATGTTTGGTGTTTACAGATATGACCTCAATTTAAAACACCTTCAAATCTAGAATGCTAAATATATAAAACGCTAAAACCCTGATTTCCATCAAGGACCAATTTTTTCCTTGCCTTTCATTATAAGATTGCAGCTGTTGTATATTTGAAGGAACGAAAAAATAATTTGTTTGCACAAGCAAGCATCTGAACCTATAACGGCTAGCTTTGGATACCACCGCCTCATTTCGCGTACTGTTTCATGTAAATTGATTGACCATTTCTGGAAATTGGACGACCTTATTAGGCATTGAAACAGAGCTCGATTCATTAATGCTTGACCTAATATTGCGAATTGGAATTGAGTTAAAATGTAATTTGAAATTACTTTTTTTAATTTTTTAGGTGTTTTTTAATTTTCCTTAAAAAATGAAATCAATTCGAATGAATTGCTATAATGACTGAGGGAAAACCTGTATATTCCACCATTCAATAAAGCTAATCTAGTACAGTGGAAATAAGTTACTTGTTGTAACACTTAAATTCCAGAGATTTGTCAAACGGGTAGAAGTTGTCAGCAAGATCTTCTTGTTGTGTGCCGAGTGATCAGAGAGAGAGAAGACTAAAGTTTTAACGGACTAGTTTCCTGGTTTGTGCCATGCCACACCTATACATCATCTCTATTGTTGCTTACCGGGGAAATTCTCCTTACCATAGATTTGTCGCGAGATACAAGTCACAGAACTTACAGCTGTTTGTAACCCAGCTTAACACTATTCCAAGATATTTGAAAGGATAGAGTTGACAGAAAGATTCTCTTGTGTGCCGGAGTGTTTTATTTTGTCCTCAGGAATCAGAGAAAGCAAGGAGAACATACTGGCTAATATATTTTCCTGGTTTGTGTGCCTCGACACGGCACGCATATCGAAACTCACAAGGGGGATTTCCAGATTGCATACACATCTATTTTAAGAGTATTCCCAGGAAGTCTAGTGTTTTCCACACCCAAGGCATTTGGTCATGATGTCAAGCCAGTACATTATGCGTGCAGTGCAGTGAATGAGAGTATTCTTTTGAATCCATTTGTGGCTGCCACCCAAGGAAAATTTTAGGTACAGTTTTGAAAATAGTTTGGGCAGAGTAGGGGCTTAACAAACGCTATGTACAACTAGCCATTGCCATCATTTAAAGAGCTGAAAACCACAGAAAATCCAATAGACCAATACTTTTTAGCGCAAAATTAGATTTTCACCTATTTTCTTCTGCTTCTGTGAAATTCCCTATTTTCTGACTCCCAGACTTTATGACTTCATTGTGATCGGTCATACTAGGTTGCGTTATTTGGTATCCCGGGGTGATAACCACCCTTGGTAAACCGTATAACGAAAAACCTTGTAAGATGAGGGTTAAAGGTCGTGGTTCCGATCGTCTTTTGGGACCAAAAAAAAACCCCTGATTTACCCGGAAGTAGTTCGGTTTTGATATCATATGAAAAGCCATATTTTTCCTCACATCATTGTCGTCCCTGGAAATTTGAGCCCTCAAATCCATTTCATTCCCAAGATATAAAAAAACAAAAAACCGTCTTTTAGTGGTAACCATCAATATTACCAGTATCGAATAGGGCTTTGCAATAACATGCATTATTGCGTCTACTATCAAAACCGCAAGTTTTGTTTCCCCTCCCCACTGTACTGATTTGGGGTATATGTGCAAGTGCAGGCTCTATATCAAGTAGAGAAGCACATTATACATAAATCTGAACAAGCACCTTTAAAATGCAATTTTATCTTTTAAATCAATGACATTTTAGAGTCATTCATAGATCTTCACATGACTGTACATCAACTTAAAAGAAAAACTGGCACATTTGAAAAATAGTGCGCCTCAAATATTTTGGGTAAAATCGATATTTTGCCAGGGTTTTGTAAGGCCATAGACTTCATTGAGAGCGAAGTGAAGAAGAAAATTTCATATTTTGTTGCAAAATGTGCCAGGCCGCTTTTTTAATAACCCCCGATACACTGGAGTCCGAGTGCTTTAGCTTTATACCTTGTTATGTATTGCTATTGGAGTTTGTACAAACATGATGTTCTGTTGAAAAATCTGATAGCAGATTTGCTATAGAGGTAAACCCAAAAGGTGTTAAAAAATTGAACCCATAATTTCTCAGATAAAATAGCTAACTGTATTGGAAAAACAATATTTTTGAATTTATACTTATCATGTTGTCTGATTTTCACACATTTTAACACCATTCTCAAGCTGCCAAATAAAAAAAACTAGACCGATGTCACATAAATTCAAAGTAGTCGGCAAATTACAGTTGGGCTACTTCATGCATTGGTTTTCAATGGTGCATAATGGACAGACATACTATCAATGTGCTGCAACAAAGGGGTCCAAATTGTTTTGGAAAATACTCAGAAAATAATATCTCTGCTTTCGACCACCAATGCAACAAAGCAAAGTTAATTTGGACAGTGGTATCAAAAAATGTGCCATAAAACATTTAATTAAGTAGGAATATAATAAATTGATTAAAAAATAAAATGTTTTTCAATGTATATTCAATTCTTCTTTTAAATGGTTTAAAAACTTTATTCAATTGATTTTCATCACAAATCTGAACGTGGCCGTATTAAAAACATATCAAAGATACAAAACTATCAAAAAATTGAAACACGAAAAACAAATCAACCCATTCGTTTTTTTTTTTTTTTGGTATTTTTCTCACTTAGGCACTATGCCCAGTGAAAAGAAGGATGAAATTTGAAGTTGGTCAGGGAACACTTAACCTATAAAAAAATTAGATAATGTTTCGCAGTCTGTGACACAACAAACACCGTCTGTCGGCCGATGTCATCGAAACATGAAAGAGTACGCCTGCTGAGAAGTGGTCTTGGTTCGGTCTATGGCTTTTACAATGAGTTGCAAGTGATATAATGGGGATAATCGGCGTTGCGTCGTAATGCCATGAGGGAGAGGTTTCTCCTTCTCTACAGAGAACTACTCTATGTAGAGGCGGAGCAAATATTAGTGGGCTTATTTAAGGAGTTCGTTTACCTCCCACTACAGAAGGTTTGCCCTTTGGAGTTAGTATGGCCCTCTACATCATGCTAGGTATACTCTCAAATTGTGGTATCACTTTTTCATAGGGGCCAATTTAAGTTACACAGGGTCAACTTTTCAAATGCCCAATCATGTTTTTAAATGTATGCAGTTCACTAGTCACTCGTTCTAACTAAATATTCACTCAAAAAGGAGTGAATATTTTAAAGAGTTACATCGGAGAACAACACATTTTAGAGTGGTGTTCACTCTCACTCTTTTTGGAGTTAAAGTTCAGTGATTTCTCACTTTTTTGGGTGATGAACTAACACCTCACTATTTTTGAGTGGTTTACTCTTTTTTCGAGTGAGTTAAGATTCACTCGTTTTCACTCTTTACATTTAAAAATCACGCATATCACTTTCAGATTGCTTAATACTTGGCAGAAAATTTCTGGATGGTTTGTTCTGGAGAATATACCCACTGCCCCACCCCGCACTAGCCCCCTCCCCATGTAAAATAATTAGCTTATGTATTGAATTAAGCGATCTTAACGCCCAGCGTAGAAAGGTGCCTTTCTGATTTTACCATTTTATTTTTTTTGTTTTTGTTTTTGCATTGAACGAAGCAATATCGGTCACACGCATGTCGGCCTAGTTTCAATTGCACTCCAAGTTGTGGTTTTATTTTTTAAGCAATTATGTGCGTTCAAGGCACTATTCTTTATGTATGTAAGCTTATAATTTACTGTTGGGAGGCTGACAGTAGCGCACATTTTTTGGTCCTATTTTAGAGGGTGGTACACTATTGCTTCATAAAATTTTCATCCCCCATCATCCAGAAACACCTTGTATGTCTGGTTAAACGATACCAAAATTTGCCATGCAACTGTGTAACGAGCCCACGAGACTGGCAATTGAGGAGTCCACCTTTAAAGGCTGACGCATAGATTTCCCAAGGAGGTCGCCCTCAATTTTCAAACAAATCGTTTTTGCATGGACATAGGCCTGCTCCTATATAATCACGTGGAAATAGCTAAGCTCAATCAAAGCCTTCATAGAAATCAACTTTGTTATAAAATTCCGGATCCGGAATTTTGTATCCTTGGGCACTGTTATCCTACACACAAATTTTACTGCTCAAAACGAAAAATCCAATTCATCAAAATTGAGCAATTTTAGTGACTATCTTTAGTTCTCGTTGGACACTTTTAATACACGAAAAGTTATATTTCAAATCCTCAGTGAGTCGACTTCAGTATTCCTCGAGTCTCAAGTAAGTTTCAGTTTTCTTCGCTGGGCCCCCATCATAGCGTAGATTTTTTCGTAGAGTTTGGTCCCTGTATTTAGGCTAGATTGTTCCCACAATTGATCTAATAAACAAGGACTTTTGTTTTTTGGCAAACGTTTAATCAATAAGCCAAACAACTACTTCAGAACATTTTTTTTATTTTCATAAACGTGTGGTGCTAGGTGAAAGGCAGAAAGGTCAGTGGTGGGACCCCCTCACACCAAAAAAATGTGAAATTCTTATCTTGATTATCATTCAGGACCGTGATGTGCGGTTTTTATTTTTACATCATGAAATCACTACCCCTAAAAGGTTTGACTTTTATTAGGTTGCTTTTCTTCCCCCAAAAAAAAATATTGGCTCAGTAATTTATGCGAACCCCCTTCTTCATCCCGCCGTATCCCGCTCTGTAAATGTTGCCCCACAGCCCCGCTGCCACCAAGATGGGTTGAAAACCAAAATGAAAAAATAAAATTGATATAGGGCAGGCCTAGGCTACTTGTTGAATACGCTCCATTGATAACTGAATTGATATTTCATATGCCTAGTTCATAAAAAATAAATACATAAAATAGATTTTTATGACATAGCAACAAATACACCCCCCCCCGTGTGAACTTTGCTCCGGTGGCTAAATGCCAAAGCACTTTCGCAAAAAAGCTTACCTTAAACAAGGTAAATCGTTCTCTCTCCTTTTCCGCGCCATTTAGTTTTGAAAAAATGTGAGGGGGGTAGCACCTTCACCGGGGTTAGGGTATGCCGTCAAAGCGAAGGAGGGGGTGTTGCCACCCTAGGATATTCTTTGGTGCATTTTTGAAAATATTATGCACAGTCTGGGCTCTAAAACTCTAGTGGGTTATGTACAAACTAGCCAATTGCCATCTTGTAGAGCTGCAAAACTGCCATGAAAATCCAGATATTCCTAGGGGGGGGGGTTTTTTTTTTTTTTTTTTTTTTTTAGGGGACCAAAATTGGTTGTTTCGCCTATTTTCTGTGGAAAACTCCCATTTGCCGAACTCGCGGATTGATGGCGTCATTGTGACCCCATACTAGGTATGTTGTAATTATTTTTGTATCAATTAGAAGAGGAGGGACCAGAGCTAGTCCACTGGTATCAAAATTATAAGCATCGGGTGCTTTATTAACGAATTTCGGGGGTGCACCCCCACCCCACGGTAAAAAGTGGTACAAAAAAGGCTGGGTAAGACGAGGGATAACGGACATTTCAATGAAATAGGTGCATGAACAATTGAAAGAATTCTTTTAAGAAAATTGTCCTGCGAGATTAAAACCTTCGAGATCAATGTCAAAGGCAAAGTAGGAAACTTCAAAATCATTATTATGAAGTCAGAAATTATTGAAGCTATTTGTTTGAATTTGTAAGGGCATGGGGCGTTGACAAATATTCTGCTCGCTTATAGTTGGGAAACCTCTTTCACGTTGCCGTGTGATCTAAATTGGTAGCGAGCAGCAAAAGGCTACGCGGTGATGGAGGTTTGGGCGCGGTTGCCCGTACCTTTTGATCAGGTGGATTATTAATAGTTCTTTGCAGGTTCGCGACTTAACTACTGGAGACGATGACTTCAATAACTCACACTCACAGACCAGGTATAGAGTTCTCATCAACTTTATAGGGCTTGAATGGGTCGATCCGGCGTCTCGGCTTGCGAAGATGAAGTTAGCGATGCAGATGTGTGGGCTCTTTTGAGAGCTTAGCTTCAACGAACCTGTCCCAACGCTAGCTGGGAAACAGGAGGCGCGGCGAGTGCTCGCAGCATCGCCTTTATATCTTGCCAAAGATGGACAATCATCCACTTAACAGTCATAAAGAACGCCCTCAACGCACACCACTGCATTTCCTCCACATTCCTCTCCCCAAAAACGATCCGTCCCGGATCGTACAAAAAAAAAAGCATATTACCCGGATGGGGACGGAAATGGACGCGGTGACTTTTTATCATCACCACACTATCGAGTGGTCGATCTCTTTACCTTCAACCGGCGTTGTCGCATCACCGAAGCAGCCAAAACTGGATGTGGGTCGGCTACACCAGCGATCCGACAACCTAGATCCGGCATAAGAAATCTAGCCTCCATTCTCATTCTCATCT
>JAMKCH010026600.1:0-19752 GCA_023653785.1 Ophioderma brevispina
ATATGTAGACAACTTGAGAGGGACCTGAAACTGATTCTTAATGCAGCAAATGGTGCCTTAAGGAGAGGGGGCTAAGAAAGTTGTACAGGGGTCAAATTATTTAAGTTGATTCAATCAGGTTGAAAAAGTATACCATGTCATTTGTCTAACCACCAGGATTCAGGAAGGTATAGTTTGTACTATTCACAACGTAAGTTTAAGAGTTATAGGCTCAAAAACAAGCAATCAATAAAAGGGTCAATGTCATCAGTTGTACAGGGGTCAAATTTTCAATTTGCTCCGATTTGGCTACAAAATGAGCATTATTGTGGAGCTCATAGGATCAAATAAGGAATAGTTTTGAATGTCTCATGCTTGCTTAATAAAGTGGGGGAAAACAGTCAATCCCCATTGAATGCAATGGACGTTGACCTTCTGTTCCCCCTCCATCGGTACCTTAGCCTTTAGAAAGTCAAAAAAACTATTCCTATTTTATCCATGAGCTACATCAATCATTTGCACCATTTTTCATTAAATGGAGCAACTTGAAAATTTGACACCTGTACAACTGACATTGACCCTTTTTTATTGATTTTTGCTGTTTTTCCTATAACTCTAAAACGTTACGTTCGAGATAAGTGCAAACTATAATACCTTTCCTGAATCCTTGTGGTTAGAACAAATAACATGGTAGAATACTTTCAACATGATTGATCAATTTAAAATTTTGAACCCCTGTTCAAACTTTGTCATGGCCCCCTCTCCGTAAGGCGCCATTTTGCTGCACGTAAGAATCGTGTTTGAGGGGTCCTGTCAGTCCTGTCACATTTTATCACTTCAAACCTTTTGGTAACTTTGAGATGTGTTACAAATGGTCTGTTAGCTCCCGTGTTATTCGCAACGTGGTTTCGAAAAGACGGGAAACGCTTCGCCTTAGCTTGATTTAGTAAGTATTCAATGTAACATTTGAGGTTGACGGTACCGGACTTTTGAGGATTGATGGCTCGTGTTTTGGATTAGAGGGAACAAAAAGTCTTTGTACTCCATCTGTATACATGAAAGGCGAGATTACATGAATCTTAAGTTCTTTTCCTTTCACGAAGCAGTGGATGGGGACCACGTATTTCCTTCCTCCTCTCCAAACTAATCGACGCTGTCCCAAATTTTTCCCTGCTGGTGACACGATGGGTTTGAATCTGAACAAAACATAAACCTACATATTCAAAACTTTTGGTGACTCATTTTCTTTCATACTAGTTAAAAACGAAAATTCCTGAACATCTTTAAGAGATACTTTTTTGACTATTGTTTAAGAAAAAGGTTTTTCAAAACCTTCCAACATTTTTTAGAATGCGGAAACTTAGGAGGCCCAATACTATCCTGACACCTGCATGACAGTAGCATCATACTTACGTAAAGGCCCATGTTTTGGCATTTTACACACAGTAAAGTATAGGAAGGTGGCAACCACCCCCCCGTACCTTCCTACTTTTGGACGGGACTTCCTAACCCCCCCTGAGGTGTACCTCCGATTTTTTTTCGCTAAAAATGACAGACCGCAAAAGGATGACGTAAATTACATAACAGCCTTAGATAGTATATGTTTTGCGTTTTTTTTTTGCGACAGGGATCATCCGTTAGGGTGGGGGGGGTTCACCCCGCCCCCCCCCTTAGGTTGGACGAAGGTATGCCTCGGCAAGTCTCACATACGAAATAATGGCCAAAATTGAAGAAAAAAATGCTGGTCATAATTGGATTTGTGCAAATTATGCAAACGAATTTAAACAAGAGTTTTTAAAATTTTTTCAAACTTGAAAGTTGAACAACTCTTGGAATGCGGAAATATAAGGCCCAATACTATCCTGACACCCTGCATTTTAGTAGACTAAAGCACTCAGAACTATTTATAAGTAGAATTAATAACGCCCAAAAATGGAATAAAATGTTTACAATTGCAACCATTTTTTAAATTTTTGCAATTAATTTTTTTCCACTAATTGATATTTTGTCACTAAATGTAAATTTTTCGCAATGCACCATTGAGATTTGTTTCTATTGTAGTGTCTGCTTAGATATTATGTGATCTTTGCCTGTAATAAAACACAGAGGGTTCAATGTGAGCATGTGACACATAAATCACTATTTTACATAAAAACAACATATCTGACGATTTTCTAATCAATGTCCAATTTTTGTGGTCACAAATTCCGAAAACTAGTGCAAGTAATGGACAAGCTTGGGGAGCTCAAAACTTTAACATGTACGATGCTAGAAAGAAATAGCTTGGAGTTGTCAATATTGTAGCAGCCATCATTCATATTTATTTTTTTCTTTCGCAGACATTTCCAAAGTTTAATCATTTTAAGTTCTAAAATGCATTGGTCTTAAAGTTTAATTCAAAGTAATCATTAAAATAATTTTTTTAAATCAATATCTTTTACATGTGGGTCACATTTTTATGACGTCATCAATTTTTTGGCCATAGAAGACTTAGATTAGCATATTTTGAAATCAACATAGATTGCCTGACTCGAACATCCAAATGTATATGAGCAGTGTTAAAAATGTGAATAAAATTAGAATAAATATGTGCTTATCATAGAAATAGTAATTATTTTAGACCTCTGATAAACAGAGAAATTAGTTTTGAGAAAATTGCAATTGCATAACTCTATTTGACATGTGTCAAAAGGGAAAATGATGAAACGGTCTCTAACACAAAAATGTCATTATCATTAGCTTCCAACAAAGGAAATAAAAATCTTATGATAGTACTATTCACGAATGCAAAAATAAAATAGTAAAATTTTCAGATATTTTCACCAAAATTTGATGACTTCATCTTATTGCGTAATATCTATTTTTTGCAATCCAGGCGAATATTACGACCTCTGGATTCGTAATCCGGGTTCCTGACTATCGATAGATGTTGGTTGTAAAAAAATTCTCTTTCAATTTTAAGCCTTTTTTAATTATTGGAACCCTGACTAGAAGGCAAAGCGTAATTTCCTGCGAAGTAAATTCGTTTTCTTTCACTTTTACGCGAAAATTGTAAATATAACACTTACACCACTTCTTTAGATGGTTCATTTCCACTGTCTGTAGTAGAGTTTTACATAAATATCTGCTCTTAAGTTTTTTTTTTCCAATTTAATTTTCCATTTTTAACGTTGATTAGACAGGTTTTTTTTTCTGGTGACAAGAAACATAAAAGATCAGGGACCAAGGGTTTTAATCAGGTACGGATCAGGGAGAGCGGAGGGAAACCGGGTCATAGGAAATGAGCTGACAATTAAAGACGTTACGCACATGATGTAAAGTGACGGGGGGGAGGGGGGGGTATGAAGTGGGGGAGGGTGCCAAAATAGTTAGGGACCATTAGAGATTAATGTAGGTTTTACGTTGAATATAATCTACATATGGCAAGTAGCGTATCATCAGATGATAGCTATAGCATTAGATGCTATGCAGTCTCACTAATAATTATTATCAGCACAACAGAATACTTTGTTATCAATTTGACCAAGAATTAAGGACAGCACAACACCATCTCAATTTTCTTAGGCCATAGCTTATACTAAGAGAAGAAGCCGATATCAATCATATCAACCAACGCACATTTATTTCGTAATAAATTTAACCATTAACACAAAAACATTATATGGTGGAGACCGAAGGCCAGAAATGGGCCCTCCTTTAGAGAAAGTTAACTTACCATACCTAGACACATATAAAAGCCAAATATACCGGCACGCCCACAAGGTTTTGATCTAACGAACTGGCTGCCAATCTTGGTAATATTCCGGTATTGTGTTTTATACATAAAAAAATCCAATGCAGTTTTAACATCATACATTTAAATATTAAGCCGTGAAAAAGGTGGAGCAGAAAGGCTTCTACAATGACTAATGAATGTTGTTCTCATAGCCCTTTTGGGATCTTAGTATTTTGTCTAAGTATATTTTACAAGTGTTTTTCACATACTAATATACCGTAATTTAGATAGAAGGCAATATATAGTAAAATAAAGTGTGTGAAATATACATTCGGAATATGGGTTTCAACTTGTTGAACACCACCGTTTCTTGATTCATTAGAGATTAGGCTGAATCAGATATTTCAAATTAATAATCTCGTCATATTGTTACTCCCCAGAATTTTTTTTTACTAGAAATATTTGCTCTAAACCACCATCTTAGTTCTTTATTTTCAAGTTGATATCAGTCTTTGCATCAGAATAATAGGCGTTTATTCCACGAATATTCTAATATGAAGATGATACAGTGATACGTTAACATATACTATAACTAACAAATGACCAGGATAGAGCCCTGAGGCAGTCCACATTTAACCCTTTACCTGTACCCGTGCTAGGCATTTCCTGAGCCTCCCACACCAAGGATTTTATCAGGAAAGATGGTAGGCGTTGCTATAACAAACTGTATATGAAACGTTTACCTAAAGATTGACCTGTGGTTACATGAGGCTACAATGATTTTGTGGGCAGAACCAAATGAAACAGGTTACGTTTCATTGAAAAACAGCCTAGAGGCAGACTTTTGTCTCAGAAATCAAGGGGCAGCTTCCGGCCTGAAATTACCTTGTCTCGTCACGTGTGGGTCAGTGGAAAAGCGCAGGACTCGTGATCATTAGACTGCTAAATTCTGAGTTCGAGCCTCACCGCGATCAACGTGTTTGTGTCCCTGGGCAAGAGATCTTAATCTCAATTGCCTCATCGACCCAATGAAATCTGACTGGGTTTTAGGGGAATATCACGATCTAGTGACATAGGTTGAAGCTTGTGCGGTGTGAAAGTAATCATAGTCCTGGCAGGTATCATAGTCCGGGCTCCATAACGACAACGGAATAAAGCATGAAACTAAATGTTGCGTAAATAGACAACTGAATCGATTGCACTATTGTTCACCATTGTTCCCGGGATGTGAGCCCGGAGGACTAGATCTTCTGCCACACCGGCTAGATTGTTTTCTGTGATGATTTTCCTAGTAGCAGCGAATAAATGTAAAGCGCTTCTCTAGTAAGAGCGCTATATAATTCGGATTCATTATTTTTATTCATCTTCACTGCGCTAAAACAATGAAACCACATGAAGCTGCTTATAGCCCAGGTTTCCATGTAGAGGATATAGTTTTAAGGTTGAACTTTTGTATATTATAACGGTACTCTCGTTTTCGTTCACGGAATGACTATTTTATGTACAAGTTCAATTATCGCAAAGTTAGAGTCAAATATGCAACAGGGTGTAGTCCAATAGATCCATGCTATAATGAACCCTTGCAAATATCGGGCTAATATAGGACAAAAAATATGGAATGTAGGGATGAACAAGAAAGTTAATTGAAAATATGGAATTTGTATCATTTTGTCTGTGAACGTGTGCACTTATCCAATTCTATCGGCAGCCATTCATTAGAAAGATATGTTAAAACGTGTGCTGTCTTTGGCCATGTTGACTAATTAGGCGATACTCCTAGCTGCAGGTAAGTTAATTATATGAAAAAGGAGAAATCTTTCTGACAGTATCCAACCCTCCTTGCATTTGTTTTGTGATAAAATCACGGCAGTGTGTCTTTATTTCACCGTGACCCAAAATCCTCCGTGACAGATGTTATAGGGAAAAATTAGGTCGCAATTAATTTGATAAAAATTACGTAAATTATTAATTTGAGTTATATTGGAAGCCTCACTTGATCTGAGTGGGAACATTCCATTCAAGGGCTTGATGAAAGTCGAATTACCTATACAGCCCGTCTAAAAATGGTACAATCAAACCGATTTTTTCCCATATTAGATCTCAATAAGTATTTTTTTTTGTTACCTCATAGTAAAAAAAAACGAACAGGCTTTCCAGCATTTTGATTCATCTCATTTGCTTGTTTAAATCGAGAGATAACACAGTTTACTGCGGAACCCAAAATCGAGTTTGTGCCACTTTTTAGTTGAGTGAAAACGGTGAAAGAGTTAGTTGTGGCCGCCAGCTATAGCCTTGGCGGACCACTTAGCAATCTGTTGTGCGTGAGTATGTATGTTGTGTGTGTGTGTGTGTGTGTCACTAAATTGTTAATTTTTTTTAAATCGACCTCAATTGAAAAATTGAAGTTAAATTGGAACCAAACTTCTGTCAAAGGTGCACCATGGATCCCTCGTATGTTGATGAGGTCAAAGGTCATGTGCTGAGGTCTAAGGTCATGTGAGGTCAACTTACCTCAATGGAAAACTTGAAGTTCAATTGGAACTAAACTTGTGTCATAGGTGCACCATGGTATCCGTCATATTTGATCATTGGATCGGCCCACAGCTATATTCTTTGAATATAGTGAGTCCAAGCCGAGAACCGAGAAATTCTAGTTACACATAAGTTATTCACATTTCAACAGATATGAAATTCTTTAAAAGGGACTACTTCATAAAGAACTCTAAAAGATACGAAAACAGGGTATGTAATGGTGTTATGAACAGGAGTTTTCTGGCTTTCGATAAAGTAAATAACATTCGACATATAGTATTATTGTTAGAAAGAACCTGGAGGAGAGAGTTTTTGAAGTATTCCTACCAACACCTTGATACTTGCTTCCAAATTCAAATTTTTATTGACTTCAACAATTAGTAAAGCACAAAGATAGTGCAAATATTTCCAACATTTCAGTTGGTCTTTGGAGTGTTTATGTTGGTTGAATTAATTCCTTCTGGCATGATCTTAACAGATACCAATTCAAAGCTCCATTTCATTGACTTGCAATAAATATTTTGTATTGTTTATTATCTATGAAAAAAGAATATTTAATCATTGAAATAATTATGTTGATTATTAAAACTTTTCGATAAAACTAGACTACCTTTGTTTACTTTAATCTGTGTTTGTTTCTTTAGGTAAATGCAATGTTGCACGAAATATTTCTGCCATGCTCCTGCATAAAAGTGGCACAAAGTCGATTTTGGTGTATCGCCGTCAATTGTTTATCGCTGGATTGGAAAAAAAGCAATATATTTAAATTAAAAAAAAAAACATTGAAAAGCCTGGTCTTTGTTCTTTAATATTATCCAATTAAGAATGACTTATTTTGAATTTCATATTTAACCTATTTTCTTTCTTATTGTACCACTTTTTTGAGACAGGCTGTATACCATGCTAATTAAGACTATAGATACCCAATTCTGTATGTTTCTTTTTGAAGAGCTAGTTGGGTCATTTGGGGCGATTCCGTGACCGTGGAGAGCAGAGGACCATTTCTCAGTGGTTTTGCGAGTGGGCGGAATCCAGTGGGGGTGGGGTGGAGGGAATTCATAACACAGAGGTCAAAAATGAAAAATGCTTGGATTGCTGTAAAAAGGTAACCAAATTGTTCTTCTGGTTACAAGCATTTGAAAAAGGTATAGTTTGTACTACAAGGTATGGTTACCGAGGTATAAGACAAAATTCGTCAACGTCAAAGGTCATCACCGAAGATTTAAAAAATCTTTAATATTGCACCGATTTCTTCAAAAATTGTCTCAATTGTTAACCTATCTATAGGGATTACAACAAAAGTAGTTTGCACTCTCATTGTATTTGTTTATCGAGATAAATGACAAACACGGTCAACCCCATTGACCTCTATGGATCTCCGAATTTAAAATGTTAGCCGGTGCAAAATAAAGATAGAGAAAAGATGAACAATTTATCCCATTTTTGAAGAAATCGGAGCAATATTTAAGATTTAGCCTTTCGTGATGATCTTTGATATTTGACGATTTTTGTGTTATATCTCCATAACCATAAGTTGTAAGTAGTACAAACTATACCTTTTAATCTTTGTAACAGACGAACACTTGGGTTACCTTTTACAGCAGTCCAAGCATTTTTCATTTTTTGGGACCCCTGTATTTATAAATTGCCCCCTCCTGGATTCTGCCCACACTTTTACGAGGGGCACTCCGCTAAATTTTTCATTAACCTCATAGAAGACAAATCCACTGAGAAATGATGCTCTGCTCTCCACGGTCACGGAATTGCTCCAAATGACCAACTAAGCACCTTGCAATGGACATTTAGACTCTGACGAATATTGCTTTGACTCAATCTGCGACAAAATGGTGGAAAACATCAAACTTTAATATCTGTGGAGAAAATATAGGGACATATAGGGATATTTAAAGTTGATAGGGATTTATAGGGAGAGGGTAAAAATAGGAAATATAGGAATTATTGGACCGCTTGTAACTCTGTAGATCAGATTACAAAGTTGTGAGAGTTGATGAGTACTGCATTTATGCATATGTGTACAATTTGCCTACGGGCACACCGATAGAATTCCCCAATAGCATTATTAGAGTAGAGGTGGCCAAACACCATTGATACAGTGAATATACTAAATGTAATGTAATAGATTGATTCACAAGCACGGACGTCTGTGTATTCTATAATGGGCCCTGAGAAAGAAATACTGGCAGTAATAGTGTGTGCCGTTAGGGTCTTCTTACACACGTACAAGTGGAATAACCTGCCTGCTGAAATGTATTTAAATTATTATTTTCCACAGTTAATAATATATTTGTGGATAAATATTCTATTTTTTGAAATATTTGGTGGGGCATTGCCCCTCCTACCCCTATAGCCGTAGTCATTCCTGTTAATTATAATGAATGTAATGGAAATACTAAATATAAGCAAGATAACGGCAACACCCGTAATGATACCTACGGTGACCATGGCGCTTATGCGATTTCCGCTTTCATATTTGTCATTGTCTGTTATGGTTATTGTTAGAACATCACTTTGAGCAATTCCTCTATCTGATGACGATAACAACAGCTGGAAGGCTTCGGAATCTTCGGCCTCCTTGTCATCCTTGATATAAATACTTTGCTCAATGAGAACAGTTCCTACGCTAAAATATAAAGGATAATCGATAACGGGGGAAAAATCATTATCTTCTTCTGCAGATTCAGAAATAGTATTTACAGTCGCAGTACCAAGAGTAGACGATTCACTGCGCATAATTATAACTTTGATGAGAGTGTCATATTCGTCAACTGTCACAAACCTGTCTCTGAAATAATACGTTAATGGTTGCAGCGGCATCTCTTGAGAATCGTCGTCTTGAATAGTTACCATAGACTGGGTGAGAGTATAATTACCGACTTCATTTGTCAGAAAAAGGTTAAAATGTTTCATCTCCTTCGTGTAGTCGTTGTCAGAAACTAGTTGAATTAGTACGTCAGTATAACCTAAAACGCCGAAATATAAATTATATGACCCAATGGATAAAAAATCTTCACTAATCTTTGCAGATCCATTCTTAGCCTGAAGTTTTACAGTGTTTTGGTTAGTGGCTGAAACTCTACCGTCCAAATATATTCGAATCTTTACGTTGGCAGAACTTTCTGGAACATTGTAATTATCTTTTGAAAATCGGTAAGAAGCAATATCGTCGTCAATTATACTAACAAAAATGGCATTGTTCTCGTCACCACATTTTAATATACTCCGGCTTTGTGATATTATAACTATCTTAAACGCCTCGGCGACCTCACCTTCCTCATCGTCAACGATCAATATATTTGGTGTGTACACAGTTGTCTCCCCTACAGGGAACTTGACTACAACAGAATTAATTGGTACGTAGTCTTCTCCCTCTTTTGCACTTTTCGTTATCTGACAGGTTTCAATGAGAATGTCTGTTTCTGTGAAAGTTACGTCACGTATAATTGCCATTTTAAATAGTGAAATAGTACCTTCTTTAATAGTTACCGCAGATTCCGCAAAACGGATGTTTTCTTCGTTGTCTAAAATAGTGATTGTAGTTGTACCATTGACTATTTCAGAACCTGCGGGTTGTGGGTCACTGATACACATTTGGAAGGATTCTGTATTCTCATATTGGTCATCGTCAATAATGTAAACGTAGATATCCATATGTGACTGTCCAAATGTGAATGTTAATTCTTTATCGCTAAATTGTGTGTAGTCGTCGCCTTCAATAGCAATGTAATCTTCATCCTCGCCAGGCACAACTTTGAAACTGAGGGCTACTTGACCTTCTAGCTCTGTAGATCCGATGCGCTCTACTGGTATCATCACCGTGTCTGCATTTTCATTGATGATGTATATTGCCTGATGAAAAGAATATCCAAATTCGTTGTCTATGATGAACACAGTGGCACGGTCAGGCGGCCTCGGCAATGACAATTGAATGATTCTGCTTCTTCAAGGTTTCTATCGTCATATATAAATATCACCACAACAACTCGGTTTTCAAACGGATTAAAGAAAATGCTTGTTACCTTAAGCTCATAATCAATACCAGCATCTGCTGTACCTGGTAATCGCCTCAAATTAACTTGACTGAATCACTAAGGTATCCTGATCTTTCAACTGTTATATTAACATGTTTTTTTCTTCAGCATCTCATAGTTTAGTCTGTTAAATCGGAAGAAACTAAACTATCAACGATAACTAACCTCGCCTGAAAACTGTCCCAGGCCGACGATTCGTAAGGGGAAGGATCCTTTAGTTCTATTTGAAATGTTTCGTTACTTTCAGGGCTGTTATCAAAAGTGAATATTTCCAAGGTAATTCATGATAATTGACATGCTCAACTGAAACAGTATAGCTACTACCGACAGCGTGCTTCCATCAACATTGATAGCGAAATCTGATCTGGTTGCAGTACCTTCATAATATTCATATCACACGAACCGAAGGATTCAAACATACTGACCCGGTGCGTACGACTTTAATTAGCAGCACCTCATCTTCAAAGCTGGTATTTTGTATTCTGGCAGTGATATTTCATGCTTAGGCATGTGGGATATAGTCTGGAGAGGCATGAATAGTTAAAGCCAATTTGATGTTTCAAAAATGACAGTGGAAGGCGGTTATGGTGTCCACCAGCTATTTGGTCACTTTCAACTAGATATTATCACGTGAGATATCAACTATATATCTTTTATTTTCTGGCAAGCGATAAAAAAAATTAGTAAACCCCCACCACACCCTACCACTATTAGAATAATGCGTCTCAATATTCCTGAGAAGCTATTGATATCCATTGTTTGTATTTGATAATATCTGGCTGGAGTGATTTCTGACGCAATAGTAATTTTCCTTTTATATAACTATTTCAACCCCCTGCACTTTTGCCAATCCAAACAATTCCCTAGCATTCCAAAGTTTGTCATTTGGCAATGTCAACACTTTCAATAAAGAATACGAAAATTCGGATGTGATAATGTCCCATACAATGTTTGGCGTGTTTATTGTCCACTTCAATATCGTGATTTACTGCAAGCATAATTTTGTGGGAACAATCTCGTATATATCCTTGGGGTTTCCATTGACTACCCCTATTGGAACAGCCTTACATCGTGTTCCTATACGACTGTAGCGGAATTCATGTTTTGAATTCATCCATAAAGCATGCGTCTGTTTCCATCGATTGCCATGGTTGTGATACTAATCAAAATGATAAGTCAAGAAAAGAAAACCTTAAGAATTAACACGTGTGTTCGCAGGCGCAAAGGGTGCAAACGCGTTTGATTTCTTTCAGATAACACACGTGCTAGCTAACTTAAAATTGACGTCTGTGTAACGGAAATGACCATTTGGATTGATTTTTGTTCTTTTTATCCTGTAACTCCAATAGTTTCACTGTAAGTAGTACAAACTAATACCTTTTTGTGGCCGCCACTAATAGTTGGCAGGACCACTTATCAATATCCGTTTGTGCTGTGTATGTGTGTGTGTGTGCGTTTGTTTTCACCGACAACCGAGGACACACGCCTGACTTTTCACTGTATCAACGCGGACAATCGTTATAAAAAAAAAAACAACCGAGGACGTCCTCCGTTTGTAACGATGTTAATAATCTAAGTATGAGTTTCTTCCGTAATTTGCTTTATAAACGGACTAAATTGCAATATAATATTGCAGTTTATTGCAGTGATCTACTTGCCCCACTGACTTAGGGTTAGGCCGAATGCCGAGTGATCTAATCGCCCCAATGACTTAGGGTTAGGGCAAAGGCCTAAGTGTCTACTTCTATGCCCTGCCCCAGTGTATTAGGGTTAGGGTTAGTGTTTTAAGGTTGGGTTTATAGTTATGTAGAGTTAATTACCCTAACTCTAACACTACCCCTAACCCTAAGTCACTGAATGTAGTAATACTCGGCTTTCGCCCTAACCCTACGTCACTGGGGCAAGTAGATCACTCGGCTTTCGCCTAACCCAAGTCACTGGGGAAGTAGATCACTCGACTTTCGCCCTAACCCTAAGTCACTGGGGCGAGTAATCACTCGACTTTCGCCCTAACCCTAAATCACTGGCAAGTAGATCACGGGCCTTCGCTCTAACCCTAAGTCACTAAAACAGTTAGCTAGGCCCGAACCCCTTTACAGGCCTGCGGCGCAATCTAGTTGGCTAGCGATCTTTATTGCCCTGCGGCGCAATCTAGTTTGCTAAGCGATCTTTATATGCCTTCGGCGCAATCTAGTTGGCTAATCGTTTCTTAATGCCTGCGGCGCAATCTAGTTAGCTAAGCGACTTTATAGGCCTGCGTCTGCAACCTTGTTAAAACTTTTACCCATAATTTCCCTCCTCTTCAAGCCCTGCCTCTTTAAGGGGCTATCGGTGTGCGACGCAACCGAGTTTTATACAAAAAATATTAGAGTTTAGTAAAATTTATTGGCCTGCGGCGCTAGACAGTTATATCTATAAAATAAAAATGCGCCTTAACCCTCCCCAACCCCCCCCCATACCCCCACGGGCGGTTAAACTTATCAATAATATCGCTTTATGTTTTATGTAGTTCAATTTTTTCACTTTGACAAGGTCATCCGAGGTTCAAAATCATGATATTTATGATATTACCTCATAATATTCAAAAATCTCATAATATTCATAATCTCATAAATTATTTCAACCATTTTAATTTATAGGCCTTCGGCGCCACACAGTTGGCTAAGCGTTCTTTATAGCCTGCTGCGCAAACAGTTAGCTAAGCGTTTCGTTATAGCCCTGCGGCGCAAGAACATTTAGCTTAAGGTCGTTTTTTTCTAGCCTGCGCGCAAGCTCGTAGCTAGTCGACTTTACTAGAGGCCCTGCGCGCAACCTGTTAAAACTTTTACCCCCATAATTTCCCTCCTTCTTCAAGCCTGCCCTCTTAAGGGGCTATCGGTCTGCGACCGCAAACCACAGAGGGGTATATATTAAAAAATTTAGAAGATTAGTAAAATTTATTGGCTGCGGCGCTTAGACAGTTATCTACAATCAAAATAAAAAAGGCGCCTTACCCTCCCCAACCCCCCACCATTACACCCCACGGGACGATCTCCAACTTTATAAATATCGCTTTTTATTTTATGTGTAGTGTCCATTTTTCACTTTTATGGGAATGAAAGGTAATCCGAGGTTCAAAATCATGACTATTTATGAAAATTACCTCATAAATAATTCAAAAAAATCTCATAAATATTCATGAAAATCTCAAAAATCATAACGTTATTAAATTTTATAGCCTGCGTGCCGCAAAAGCTAAAAACAGTTTGGCTCTCTAAGCCTAAGCGTTCTTTATAGGACTGCGGCGCAAGACAGTTAGATAAGCTTCTTTAGAGGCTGCGGCGCATGCTAGTTGGCTAAGCGTTTTTTATAGGCCTGCGGCGCCAACCTTTGTTAAAACTTTACCCCATAATTTCCTCCTTCTGCAAGCCCGGCCCTCTTTAAGGGGCTACCGGTCTGCGACCGCAACCTGAGTTATCTATAAAAAAAATATTAGATTAGAAAAATATTAGATGTCCTCGTTGGACGGTCTATCACGGTTAATCACGATAACCTTTTGTACTCGAGATGTGATACAGATGTCTCCTAGGTTCCCAAACTATATGTTAATGGGTAGCGTTTGAAAATTTGACCGTTGACCCATAATACCCCTCAGCAAAAACCCAAATCCAAAAACCATTGGTCATAGATGGTACAAACTATACATTTTTGGAAAATCCATTATGACTAGACGGAAATATGGCATACATTTAACATGATTGCGAGCATTTAAAAGGTTTGACCCCTGTGTTAAACTTAACTGGCCCCTATCTAAAAAGTGACACCACAATTTGAGAGTACTACCTACCAAGGCGTGAGATAGAGGGTCCATACTAACTACCAAAGGTGTCAAATAGTTACACTGTAAGTAGTACAAACTAATACCCTTTTTGTGGGCCGCCAGCTAGCGGCAGGACCACTTAGCAATCCTTGTGCGTGTGTATGTGTGTGGTTGGTGTGTGTGTGCGTTTGTTTTCACCTACAACCGAGGGACACACGCCTGACTTTTCACGTATAAACGCGGACATCGTTACAACCGAGACGTCTCGTTTGTAACGATGTTAAATAATCTGAAGTAATGAAGTTTATTCCGTAATTTGCTTGTCTTATAACGAATAACGGCAAATATAATATTGCGTTTATTGCAGTGATCTACTCGCCCCGTGACTTAGGGTTAGGTGGAAATTCAAGTGATCTATTCGCCCCAGTGACGTAGGTGAGGTGCGAAAAGCCGAAGGATCTACTTGACCAGTGGACTTAGGGTAGGGTTAGTGTTTAGGGTAGGGTTAAAGTTCGTGTTAGAGTTAATAAACCCTAACTCTAACAATAACTAACCCTAAGTCCACTAGAAGGAGTAGATCACTGGGCTTCGCCCTAACCCTAAGTCAATGGGGCAAGTAGATCACTCGGCTTTCGCCCCTAACCTAAGTCACTGGGCGAGGAGATCACTCGAATTTCGCCTAACCTAAGTCACTGGGGCGAGTAGAATCACTCGACTTTCGCCCTCCTAACCCTTAAAATCACTGGGGCAAGTAGATCACTGGGGCTTTCGCTCTAACCCAAGTCACTTACAAAACAGTTAGCTCAAGCGAATTTACAGGCCTGCGGCGCAAGTTAGTCTGGCTAAGCGTCTTTATAGGACTGCGGCGCAATACTAGTTGGCTAAGCGATCTTATAGGCCTGCGGCGCAATCTAGCTGGCTAAGCGTTCTTTATAGGCTGTGGCGCAAGGCTAGTTAGTAAGCGACTTTATAGGCCTGCGGCGCCACCTTGTTAAAACTTTTACCCCATAATTTCCCTCCGTCTTCAAAGCCCTGCCCTTTTAAGGGCATCGGTCTGCGACGAACCGAGTTAGATAGAAAAAATATTAGATAGTACAATTTATTGGCCTGCGGCGCTAGACAGTTATTAATCAAAATAACAAAAAGTAGGATCACTGGGGCTTTTCGCTCTTAAACTAAGTCACTAAAACAGTTAGCTAGCGATTTACAGGTGGGCGCCAATTCTAGTTGGCTAAGCGATCTTTATAGGCCTGCGGCGCAATCTAGCTGGCTAAAGCGGATATTTATAGGCCTGCGGCGCAATTAGTTGGCTAAGGTTCTTAATAGGCCTGCGCGCAAGCTAGTAGCTAAGCGATATAGGCCTGCGGCCGCAACCTTGTGAAAACTTTTACCCCATAATTTCCCTCCTTTTCAAGCCTGCCTCTTAAGGGGCTATCGGTCTGCGACGCAACCGAGTTATATATAAAAAAAATATTATATTTTTTGTAGATATTTTGTATTTTGGAGTTTTGTTTTTTTATATTTAAACTTTTGTACTCGAGATGTGTTACAGGGGGGGAAATGTCTCCTAGTTCCCAAACTATATGTAATGGTAGCGTTTGAAAATTTGACGTTGAATACTAATTACCCTCAGCAAAAACAACTCCAAACCAGTGGTCATAGATGGTACAAACTATACCTTTTTGGAATCCTTATGGAACTAGACGGACAATATGGCATACATTTCAACCTGATTGGAGCCATTTTAAAGTTTGACCCCGTGTGTAAACTAAATGGCCCACTATTGAAAAGTGACACCACAATTGAGAGTACTACCTACCAAGCGATGATGTAGAGGGCGGGTCCCATACTAACTACCAAAGGTGTCAAAAACCTTTTCATGTGTGAGGGGTAACGATGATGTTTGACTGCGTCTAGCTCCTCCAATATAAATGAGTATACATATAAACATTGCATTTCCCTTTGTCCATCAAAAATCAATATTTGCCTAGGATTTTTCTTTGTATTGTTTATTGATTTATGAAACTTTATTTGATCCCTTTCTCCTTAAGTGATCTGGCGACTTTGGCCGGGTTTTGTGAGAGAAGGTCACAATTCTTGTCAATGTTTGGTTCAGATAAACAATACAATTGAGTTCTGGTTATACAGTGTACTTTGTTCTGGTTAGGAGTAAGCCAAAGCTTTATGCTTTGGAATATATTGGGGAGGTCAAACATGAATGATTGAATGTTTGTGCTCTTCGTTTCTATTTTTATGCAACCGAGATGGATAAACGTTTAAAATGAACCCTCCCCAGGCAAGACGGGGACAGACACTTACATGGTAGATATTATCAATACACATCACCAAAATAAGTCTCTTTCCCGTTCAGGGGGGGGGGGTGGATAATAAAATTGTATTTTCCGTTGAAGCCTAAGTACGTTTCCTGAAGAGCGATCTTTGGTTCTGGGAGGGGCCGGGGTGATCAACAGTAAAGATGTACTTGTCTTCAGGTATATAGTTGCCAGTTGTCCAAAAGATATCACGTTTGTCCAACCGTCGGTCATTTATAATCTGAACAGTAATAACTGTACTGTAAGTAAGTATAAGATGCCCTGTGCAAACCTATTACAACCAACAATGCCGACCAATCGTAATACTTTATGAATGTTAAATTTAAAAGAGCGTGTCAATAACTTACATTGTCCTGTGACTGGTGTCCTACCCACCCAACTGCTATTGGTATTCTCCATTGAGTGCTGTACTGCATCATTGTTTTCAGCACTGTACTCAAATGGCCTCGTCTACAAGGTCACGTTTAGCCGTATCCATTGTGATATGGTAGATAGGACACTATTTTATGGGGACACTCAGTTTCGTTTACACGGGAAACGAATCATTTGCGTATTAGTTGAAATGAAAAGGCTTTAAAATCGGACACGTGGAAATCGGTAAGTGAATGGAATCACAAACCTATGTCTTTTAAAATCAATGTGAGTGTGGCTAGTTACCATTGCAGAGGACACATTTATTTTATTTAGTTTCAGTAAGGTAAGATAATAAGATGGCAAAATGCTAACATGTCCTGGATGTGGTGAACCATATTGGGAAAAGGATCATATTTGTGATGGATATGCACATTGATGCAGTAAATGAAGTAGAGCAAATGTCAGGGACAGTCTTATGTAAAATGGATGTTTGTAATGTCAGCGTTCAAGTGAATGTTAACATAATTAATTTTTTGTGGTGGCCTTTTTCATTTCCAATAATATTATCGAGATTTTCCTTGGTAAGTAGCCTCCTTTCCATGGGGCCTAATGGAACGGCTTGGTCAAATGGTTGGAAGATCGGTCATGGGAAAATACACTTTACACTTAAATTCCTCTCATAGTGCCATTTGCATCAAAATATGAACATTGCGTGTTTTTCAAAGTTAGGATCAGAAAAACTTCACATTTTAAGTTAGTCAGGGCGCTTCTCTCTTGCTTCTCCTGCCAGATCCTTTAAGTTCCCAGGTGTCAATCCTACCAAACAGGAAAGAAAAAACACCTTTTAGCCTCTGTATATTATTCACAAAACAAGAAACAGGCAAAAGTATATTAAACATGCGGGAAATTTATAAACCCCGAGATGGTCGCCAAACGAAAGCAGTTTGCCTTAAATTAAAGCAATATTGCACATTTTTTTAAGAGCGCCCCAATTTCAAATTTGATATTTGCACAAAAGTTATGTTGGTAATTGTCTAGGAAACTATGACCTGCGAAAGAAAAAAATGCTTAAAAATGCGTATTATCACAAAAAGCGATTTGTTAATTAGATTGGGATCCCGATTGGACTTACGGGCAGGAGCTGGAAATGCTACTTTATGTTCGTCCATGATGAAATAGTGCCACCTCGAGGAAAATAACCTCTTAACTTGACTTGCACGAAATATTAAAAACAACTAATGGATGAGCGTAGACACGTACATGGCGCTATTTGTCCGGCTTATTTAACATTGAAGCCGGTTCCGCAGCCGTTGAATTAGTATCGGGAACCCCGATAATAATTATTCTAGTACAAATTCCTTCGTTTGTGACCACATAGACATTTTTCGAGCGCACCATTCACAGGTATAGTTACAGACCAGTTACAATGCAACGTTGTACAAATCTCCAATTTTTTGAAAAATTGGGGGCGCCATTCAAAAAAAATGTGCTAATATTGCTTTAAGGTTTTATAGAAATCTCAGTATCACATCGTTTTTAGCCGTGCATGTTATTCACAAGCAAGCTACAGGGCAAAGTATATTCGACATGTCGGCCATTTTCAATTAAGATGGCCGCACGAAATTGTGCAAATTATACTATATAAACATTAGTATCACAAACATGGTATAGCAACAGCTTTATCTTTCCCTCTTGCCTAATGGAGAATCGGTTAGTCGAAATAAAAAAAAAAACCTACCCAAAAATGAAAAAAAAAAAATTCAAAATGTAGAAAAACACTGCCGCAAACAGCCGACAAGCGTCGCACGCAATTGGTACAATCTACGGAGTTAAACACCACCTTCCAGACAACGTAATATCCTTTACACCACCCAGTTCTCCCCTACATTAGCTACTGTAATATCAAATCTGGGCCTCCAACTATTATTCACGACGAACCAAACTAAAATCAACTACATACCTATGTATCTTTGATATCATCCCTACTTGTGTCATTATTTGTAATATGAGCATATTTTACGTGTATGGTTTACGGGCCAGCAATATCTATAAGCCCTATAGGGGTGTCCAGTACTGGTTCCTCGCCTAATGCATATCCCTCAAATGTCATTTTAGCACAGTTTGCAATTATACTTTATGTATTAGAATTACTATTACTGTATTATTCATTTATGTCAAGTACGATATGTTATGCGGAATTAAATACCACTGAACATTGAACATTGAAAGTGAATCATGGAACAAATCCAAAACACATAACGATAGCAACACCTTACTAATTAAAGCACTCGATGTTTCGGAAGTGGTCCCTGGGGAATCTGTGGGGCTCAATCCCCGAGTATGCGGTCGATGGAGAAAAAACGTATGCAAAAATCCGGTACTAAAGGCGGCAAGGCACTTTTCACAAAATATGAAATTTCTTCAATTGCTCTCAAATGATAGGTCTAGGCCATTGTAAGAAAACAGAGATATATTTTACACATCAAATAACATAAACCCAAAAACAGATAGGGGACATTAATATGAGGATACAGACATCAACGTAATTTGTAGGCCAACTTGAAGTTTTCCATAAATTTAATCAACAAATGTGTATATTACAGAATATTTTTGACTGTACTCACTGTATTAAACCACAAAGGTATAGACCGATCAAACAGTGGGCATAGCCTGGGAAACATCCATACGGCGTGCGTGTCTATGGTTAAGACGCCATTTTCGGCGTCGCTGCATTTTTCTAAAGTCGCCGGCGATTAAAATTATTAAAATCTTCTGTTTAACCATAAGGAAGATGACTGATTTGGTATAATCATTTCGGGTGAGGGCTTTTGATTAGAAAGCTAAACCATGGCAAAAAATATCGAATTTGAAAATTCTTGAAGGCCGTATATCTTTCAAATGTGCCAGCAGTGTCTCGTAATACACACGCAAAACCTTTCATTCAGGACACTTGCATGAATATGACAAGTGGTTCAAGAACTTACCAGAATC
>JAMKCH010026601.1:0-19823 GCA_023653785.1 Ophioderma brevispina
ATGTACTCATACCTTTAGGTGGTGCTCAATGGACAATATCCCTATCAATACCCCATTTCGCACCACTGACCTCTACACATGGATAGCGGGTCTGAATCGCCGAGTGTCACAACCAAGCCTGCTGAGCAAGATGCCCCACTTGGAAGGTTCCATTCTACCCGTGTTATTCCTTCGATGAGTTGTAAAAGACACCGGCACCAGCCACTGGTTAGCACTCGCCAATAATGGGGCAAAAAATACCCACAATTCCCAGAAATATCGCATCGGCAGAATTCACCGTTCTTTCCAACATATTAATTATGAACTCTGCATACAAAAGATGCACGTCACGAAAACATCTCACGCAGGAGATGAATGATCGTTGCACCAGTTATCAAAAATGAGCAGTCATATACTAGATTTAGGTAAACATCACGATTTCGAACGCTATTGGCCAGCACAGAGGGATTTTCTGGACTATTTTGTAGGGATAAAGAGAGTATTTCAGGCGATCCTGTACTGGGGTCCACGATCATATAGGGTTATTACTATTTTATAGTTAGAGCATCAAGTTTAATCTTTAGCATCAAGGTTAAATAGCTCCCCTAAGTGTGTTTTGGATCCAAATCATCTATTTATGCAGTTTAATTTACTCAAGAAACGTAATTTTACCTGCTTTTTGGTGCACTTTCAACGGAAATCGGCACTGAAGCTAGCAGCCGTTGTCGGGAGTGGCTCTTACCGAGCCTCGACTCTCCCTCCCTTTGATGCATTCTGGGGCCGGTACGCATGTACGGATGGGCAAATGTGTATGGTTGGCCGTTCCCGCCAAAACGCGTACCAAAACCATACGCGTGCAAGTCAAAACGTACGCATGGTTCTTTCATAACGTACGCGTGGGTCCGTCATAACGTACGCATGGTCTTGACAGAACGTACGTATGAACATTTTCTATGATACTTCTAGGACATTTTAATGTACGCATGGTTTTGGCATAACGTACGCGTGGTTTTGGCATAACATACGCGCGGTTCTGTCATTACGTACGCGTAGTTTTGGAATAACGTACGCGTGGTGCTGTCATTACGTACGTGTGGTTTTGTCTATGAGTTAATTTTTTTTCCGCGTACGTTATGAAAGAACCATGCGTACGTTTTGACTTGCACGCGTATATGGTTTTAGTACGCGTTTTTGGCGGGAACGACCAACCATAAATGTGAGACTAAAATCAAAATGCGTATGCAGCGCATATCCCGTTTATTGTACTGCTATCCTTGTGACACGCTAGTCCACGCCAACTTTACGCAGTTCTATTACGCTCGACAAAAACAACTTCGTTCCCCCGTTATTCCGATAGTCATCTCTACTCCCACGTCATGTTTTTCAGACTTTTATCCAATCAGAGACCGTGGTGGTAGTCGACAAAGTGTAGCATAGCAAGGCAGGCTAGTCGGTGCTTTGCCCAGGCCTATCCTAGCCATTTTGCTATATATGCCTAGGCTTACTAATAATAATTATCTGGTTAACACAGGAGCATTGCATGCAAGGAATTTACACTATTGAGTAAACCGAACCTCCACAACTTTACAATATATTATATCAATGTCAATGTCACTGGTCATGAGGCTGACTTAACTGGTTGTGGCAATAATTAAGGGTCACTTGTCTGAAGTCTCAAAATGTACGTGTAACCAAATTGAGTTTAGCCTAGCCTAGGGCAGGGGCGGCGCCAGGGTAAATCATAGGAGGGGCGAAACATCATAGGGGGCGAAACAGTTCAAAATGAACTCATTTTGGTTAAAAAACCTAATTTTTGTTCAAAAACCCTTGTTTTTCCTAAATTTGGAAAATCTCAGGGGGCGGCCGCTCCCCCCTCCGCCACCCCATGGTGCTGCCCCTGGCCTAGGGCCTGCGTAGGCCAGCCTAGCTAGGCCTTAGCCCTAGCATAGGCCCTAGGCATGTAGGCCAGCAGTTAGGTGTTAATCAGTAATCGTACCTAAAAAGTTGAGATTAATGATTAACATCTAAACTGCTGGCCTGTTTAGGTAGGCCCTAAGTTAGGGCATGGACAGAATGACCTAGGCCTTACATGGCTTATTCTGTCACTCACACTGACACTGTTAGTTACTTACTGCAAACATGACAAATGACAATAGCAAAATCATTTGCATTTGCTTTCGATTTCACGATTCCGATGAGCAGACCCTAACCCTTGATTCCCATTTTGAAACGAAAATGCAAATTGGAACAATAAAATTATTGATAATCTGCCAACAATCGGAAAATTCGCCATCGCCAGACAATCTGTCATGTCTGTGTTGTGATGCTACCCGTGACATTCTTCTGACTTTCAAAACACAAATTTACCTTATTCTAGCGATCGTTGATATCTTTACCTACCACTGTGATGCAAATCTCGGTGATATAACATTGCAAATCGGTCCAAACTAGAGCCGTAAATGCTGCCCCGACCAGCATGAAGCAGGACCAATTCACTTTTTCAGTCATGTAGTTTTGCCGGTTCGAAGTCTAAGTACAATCTCCGTCCCCTCCTTGATGGTTTTGCATGGCCTTTAGGAACGAAAAGAGGTCAATCTCTTGCACCAGTATGAAAGCATGCGCTGTGTTACTGCTAGCCTTGATTTGCTGTGTTGCACAAAAATGTGAGAGCTGTTGCTTGAATGGAATTTCGAGGTGCACCTTGTGTAATCTTTGCCCCACAACAATTTTGCAAAATAACATCGGCCGCTAGCAGTCTAGAATTTATTTACGTCATTGGTCACAACAGGAAGTTGCTTTTTTACCTTGACAATATGGCGGGAAACAATGCATACACCTTGTCAAAGTTAAAGGAATTTTGTATAACAATAGAACATCTGTGTGGAATATGTGCACCAGCAGGCGTATGCATTGTTTCCCGCCATATTGTCAAGGTAAAAAAGCAACTTCCCCTGTTGTGTCACTCGGCGACCATCCCGGGGCGACCATTCAACATGATTCAACTGTGCGGTAGCCCGCTATCCATGTGTAGAGGTCGGTGTTTCGCACCTGGGTGGAGAGAGGCAGTTGAATAATGGGAATGATAGTACTTATTTTAATACCAATTGAAACTCACAGCCATCCTGTGGTACCAAATTAAGGAATCGGGACGTTCAGTAAGAGAAAATCAGAGGGTAAACAACCACTCACCCTTTCGGCAGTTTTGGTACAAAAAAGCACATGACTTTGTTAACAAAACAATGGGCTTACGTATGCAGTAATAAGAGATGCATCGAGGTCTCAAGTTTGCTGTTTCATTAGTTAATTTAATTAAACCTCATGTACGCTTATTTTTTTCATTTAAGCACCTGATTTATGTTTTGTTGCTGTGTGTTTGTTGTTTTTTTGGGGAAAATGAAGATAAAACGCACCAAATAATCATGACATGTTTTTCATTTTTGCACTACAATTATTATACAGTTGCAAACAAAATGGATATTAATGGCGTATGATATAGCGACGTGTGCTACAGTGTGTTTGTGTGGCGCATGCTGGGTGTGCGTGCGTTCGTTCGTGCAACAAACGTGTGTGTGGCGCGCTCGCGTGTGTAATGTGTTGAATTATAACAAATGAGTATAATATCGCGTTATAGGTTATAGAATGGATTTGACAACAATGCGAGTAAACCAACAATACATGCAATATTTATAAGATTATGATTTTTATTTATTAGCAATTTAACACTTCAAGATAGAAAACTATATAATGTGGTAAGAAAAAGAAAAGTTTATACATAGATACGCATATCACTAATTGGGATTTGTCAGCTGCGGGTAATTGATAGTAATGACATACTAATTTTCAAATCTCATTCTCGGTGGATATTGTGAGCTCACTTTTTTAGAAAATATTTGGGCTCTCACGTGACCAAATCCGTCTCTTGCAAGTTATGCCTGATGGTCCCAGACATAAAAGACCAGCGCCCCTTAAAGAAATGGACCAACCAAAGGCAATGTGGAATATGAGAAGCATGTCAGGGATGGCAGCTGCAAAATTGTAGACATGTTGAAAGGTATGCCATAGTGTCATCTAATAGACTAGAAGGACTATGGCATACATTTCAACATGATAGGCATGCATTTAAAAAGTTGCCCGTGTTACCCTAAATTGACCACTAGTGAAAAAGTGAAACCAAAATTGGGAGTACTAACTACCTACGTTGATATAGAGGGTCCATACTAAGATGTTTTCTCAAAACATTTTATGTAGTGAGGGGTAAACGATGAGTTTGCCTGGCTCCGTGCTCCTCATTACAGAAACGATGCTTATTTCAAGTTTATGTAGACGCTTATTTAGAAGATTAGGGACCCATACCTCTTCAACAAAATGAAATGAAAGAGTTATATGATGAAGGCTGATTTTTTTTAGCTACAGATCATCGAAGATTGAATGAAGAGGAAATCGGAGCGCACTGTTGTAAGCTGCACTGGCTGTGTTCTCTTCAAAATTGTTGTGTTGTTATGGTGAGTTAAAAATTTGGTCATCAAAAACTTACCAGTGGGTAGAGCTAAGATCCTAGCTCATCGTTAATCAAATTGTTTTGTCGGATGATTCTGATTTTGATGAATTTGGTGATATTCCTGTATGTGATGATAAAAAAAAACATTGGACTATACCTGAATATACACAGTGGAGTGGCTATTGAGTGTGCTACTTGACGGACCCTACACACACCTGGCAGCTACTCCTCCTTTTGTTGTGATCCTATTGATCTATGTGATCATGGCTGCGTGACTATGGATCTCCTATTCAAGAAGGAGAATATGTTGAGCTTGAAACCTGGTAGAGTATCCAATCTAGAGATGTACATGATACCTTGCTCTGTCAGAAACCATGGACCTATAGAAGAGGAGGACACACACACACAGTTTCAAAGACCCTATCACTAGTTGCCGCCTTTTGTTATTCAATCCTACCACGATCCAATTAGCGGCTTAAGGTAATGCGATAATTGCCCTCTCAGCAGGAGGGAAAAGTGCTCTTCGGAAAGTGGCGCGGAAATGTGATCATACTGTTTTGGGGAGGTTGAAGATGTTTCTATAGTTGAAGGAGTGCTGAGATCTAATTTTGTGCAAAAACGGTGATGGGAAAATGGGGGGAACCTTGTAAAAGGGGGGGGGGGGAGCAAAAGGGAAATCTGAAATGAAGTCAGATGGACACCAATACCTGGTCTCGGATAATGATAAAAATGGTGAGTCAGGCCGTAACCAGGATGTGTTAGGGGCGATGACTTTTTACCCTCAGATTCGCGGGGGGGGGGGGGAGGGGATTGGAAGGGATACTTTCTACCGAAATTAACTTTTAGACCAAAAAACACATAAAACCTATTGTTGCATTTTTTAGCCCTGTCATTTGGGGGGGGGAGCTTTGTAAAGATTGGGGCGTCTGCCTCTCTCGGCTCGAGATTACGGGCTGGGGTATAGTTGTCTAGCTTTCGACTTAGGTTGTAACAGGTCAAAGTAGAAGATCGCGATTTAGAAATATTATTTGTGTGTAGTAAATAAAAAGAGTCAACAGAACTTAGATACTCACCTAACAGTGCTCAAATTCCAAAGTTAGAGTGAATCGGATTTTGATGACGCCACTATGACGTCATAAGGTAATAAAATATAAAATACTGCATATAGGAAGAAACAGGCTATTTTGCAAATTAGTGGCAAATAAAAAACATAGTAAACTTAAACATTTCCATCATGTAGAGACGTTATGACGTCAATATTTGGGGGGGAAAAAAAAAATAATGTTACCTGTAGTATGTGGTACTCATTTTGGTATCAAAGGAAAGAGGAACACCTGCTATCTCATTGTAATAAAATCAAATGTCTGTGGATATTCCTGTGACGTACTAGGCGTTGGTATTCCCCTCCCGAAATGGGGGGGGGGTTGCCACACCCATCCCCCACTTTGGATCACCCTTTACCTTTGCATAAAGGGGAGTGGTTTTTTTTGATTTGGGGGGGGCATTAAAACGGAACATCAATGGTCAATTGGGCAATTACTTAACTCATTTGACACCGAAATGGGGGGTTTTGAGTAGGCGAAAAGATAGAGAGAGCGGTAATAACTCCCCTCACCCCCCCCCCCCTCGATACGAGGGTAATGCTCTGCTGTAATTTAACATTTAGATTAGGTATAAGTATGACTTATCACACTCATTATTCTGATGAAACAGACATTGGAATCAATTCGACATGGTATCGGCTATATCAAACAGCCACAACGGTAAAGAAATTCCAACATAACCGGAAGTTAAAATATTACAATTTGGTTGTTTTATCGCGACGTAAATTCCACGTTGGGCGCGCTTGGGCACAAGTTCAGAAGTTATACTTTGTTACAAGGGAATTGAACTTTGTCATAACCCGTTTTTCGCTCTTATCAAGAGTCGAAAGTGATCGGAACATTTTTCATATTATTTTCACGAATATTTTTAACAATTCACGGGTTACAAAGGGTCACTCAAAATGCAAGCTTATTTTTTAAAGTCGTAGCTCCACAAAGGACTACGGATTTTGAGGGGGTTAATATTCGGTATTTTCTGAACAAAATTCTCCTCGATTTGGTGACAAACTTGCCAAAAAAAGATGGAATTGAATGTACTGTCACTTTTCAAAAAACCCTACAGTCAGGGTCAACAAATCGGTCAATTACAAAGTTTTTGGACCTTTTCCGTAGTCATGAATCGACCGCGGCCAAAGAGATATAATCACAAACGTGTCTCGGTGTATGCACATGAATACACATCGAGTTCCTAGCTTTTGTCGAGATGAATGGTAATCGAATTAGGTAATTTTCGCGTTGGTTGTCCTATTATGTCCATGGTCAACCCACGAGGTTCTATATCGAATAAGAGACAAAGAGGTTTTATAATAGATAGAGAGGCAAAACGTTACGTAACTTTAGAATACCCGCCTCGCATGTTTTGCCGACCACCAAGAACATAGAGTACCAACAATAGAAAGCAATGGCTGCCTCCGCTTCTTCCACTACTGGGGGTGCCGCTTGCATCCACATCGTAGTGATACATTAAAATGTCTTGGTTATAGGTGGCCAGGTGTTATATAGTGTATCCTGGATCATTGTGCTCAGATACTCTTTTTTCTCCTAATGCAATGCTCGCTTAGGTGAAAAGATGTTTCAATTGAGGCGGTTTATTTAATCAAGACGCCGATGCAAGAGTTTCTATATAGATAGAGAGGCAAAACGTTACGTAATCTTTAAGAAATTCAATCGTCTCGCTGTTTTGCCGACCACAAAGAAAAACCTAGGTACCAACAATAGAAGCAATGGCTGCCTCCGCTTTCTGCCACATACTGTGGGTGCCGCTTTGCATAATACACTAATCGGAGTGGATCAAATTAATGTATGTGTTAGAGGTGCCAGGTGTAATAAGAGTGTACCTGATCATTGTGCTCAGATACTCTTTTTTCTCATATGCAATGCGCGCTTAGTAGTGAAAATGTATTCATGGGGGCGGTTTAGTTTAAATCAAGACACTGATGTCAAGAGGTTCTATATATAGAGAGGCAAAACGTTACGGTAATCTTTAGAAAATTCATCGTCTCGCATGTTTTGCCGACCACACAGAAACGTATATTACCACATGAGACAGCAATGGCTGGCCTCCCTTCTCCACATACTGTGGGTTGCCGCTTGTGCATATACACTAATCGGAGTGATACAAATTGATGTATGTGGTTCGAGGTGGCCAGGTGTAATATAGTTGTACCTGTTATCATTGTGTCTCAATAACTCTTTTTTTTTCTCATTCTCAAAATGCATGCGCGCTAGGTGAAAAGATGTATTCATGAGGCGGTTTATTTAATCAGACGACTGACGGTCATTTCATTCGTTGTGTGCCCATGGGTGGACAAAATTTAACCACCCAATAGCACCCACATCCACACTGATATTTTTGGCGGATTGTTTGTATCGAATTGACATATGTGTGTATACCAAGCACCCACACAATAATGATTTTCCGTGCATATTCAAAATGTCGCGCCCGCACGGAACGACTGGTTTTGAATGGGTTTCACCCCCTTGGACGCTGTGTATTTCATTCGTTGTGTGGCCATTGTTAGGACAAAATTTAACCACCCAATAGCACCCAACATCCACAACTTATATTGGGCGGATTGTTTGTATCGAATTGACATTATTTGTGTATCCAATCACCCAACTACTAATTATTCGTTCGTAGTCTCTATTCCAAATTTAAGCGCCCAGCACGGACGACTGGTTTTGAGGGTTTCACACCCCTTGGTCAGACCTCCAGAGAGGATGTAGAGCGGGAAGGGACAAACAAGCCTATCTCAGTTGTGGTAAACAGAGACATACAGATGTAACTTTTGGGGCTGATAAACAAGTGTCCGACACAGGGCCAATCTTGCCATCTTACAAGCCATACCCCACATAAAAAATTTTCTAAACTAAATTTTTGTGCTATCAATGTAAATCTGTCAGAACCAAAACACCACAAAATTAGTGACTTTGTCTTGGATAACAATCTGGACGTTGTTGCAATAAGTGAAACTTGGCTTAAACCATCCAGGGCGGAAATGGCCAATTTCTGAACTTCCTCCAACGGTTTTATTCATTTCGCGGCATATCCCTAGATTGGAACAAATCAGGTGGGGTGTTGGAATATTATACAAATCTGCGTTATCAGTAAGCATTCAAACAGAAGCCGGCAGCTCACCCAACATTTGAGTCCATCCATGCTTGGGGGACGGATATGCAGTATTCAAAATCTTTACATCTTGTCACTTTGTACCGGTACGTGTGGACTTCGCCTTTTTCTGCGCGAATTTGAGAGTATGAAGTTGAATATTACCTTTTACGTCCATAATCCGCGGCCGTAAATTTTTTTGACATCGGGGGGATGGGGTTGACGAAAATTTATGATTAAATAGGGGTGCTGATAAGATCCATTAGTAACACGTGCGTGCGAAGCGTGGCGAAAAACTTTTGCCATTAGACCTAAATCCCTCACATGTAATTGCAATTAATAAACAATGCAAGCGCGAAGCGCACGGAAATTTACCATTTTTAAACTATTATCATGGTAAAATATGAGGTTTTATTTTGGTCAAAACACATTAACAGGCTCAACGATGGGGGGGGGATGATCCCAGTGACCACATCCCCCCTCATCAAAATACATTGGGGGGGGGATATACCCCCGGGATTTACGCCTATGCGTCCATCAGATATCATATTCGCCGGTGACTTTAACATACATGTCCTGATGAGTAAGTGGCCTTTTTCCAGCACATGCGAAACCAACCCGAGACAGGGTCTTTTTGTATAGATTTGCTTATTAAAACTCGTGAAAAACTCAGAATTGTATCTGACATCTATCTTCATTTGGGTTTATATTGGCATGATGCAATTGTGTGTACTTTAGAATCTTCAAAGATCTCTCCAACGCCTACTGTTTCCTATCACTCGGCTTCAAGGCCGATTACCCCATGCTTTCGGTGCTGATGTATGTTCCTCCTTTGCTGAAATCGACTTCGCGACATTGGATGTTGACTCTTGCGTTGAAAATTATAATCTTTCTCTCAGTGGCTCCTTGACAAATATGCTCCAACGTCGCGAACGCAAGGGGGGAATTGGCCACTATCGTCTAATATCATTTCGTCTAAAATCCAGATAGTCTAATTCCTTTTTGTCTAAAATCACAGAGTCTAATCAGGCCCACATACCTCTAATTTCATTTTGTCTATGACCATTTAGACAATTACCATTTCGTTCTATCCCACAAACCAACAACCGGCCTATCCATTTCGTATAATGCCCAGTTGGTCTAATCACTAGGGGCGTTGCTACAACCCTTTCGGCTAATGCCATTTCGTCTACTAAACCCATTTGGTATAGATACATCAGATGTGGTCTAAAACCATTTCGTCTAATCCATTTCGGTGTCGACTGCTCTTTGGTCTAATCACCAGATTGTCTAAAACCATGTTCGTCTAATGTCATTTCGTCCTATGCCACTATAGGTCTAAAGACCAGATTGTCTAAAACCAGTTCGACTAATGCCATTCGTCTACTGCCCATTTGGTCTAATCACAATGCCTAAACCATTTCGTCTAATGTCATTTCGCCTACTGACCACTTGGTCTAAAGACCAATGGTCTAAACCTTTCGTCGACTAATGCCATTTCGTCTAATGCCCACTTTCGTCTACTCCCCATTTTGTCCTAATGCATGTATAAACAGAGGGCACCATATTACAATATAAATAACAAACCGGGGAAATGACATGTTGCACATCATATTTCCGAATTTCAGACCTTATACGTTACCCTAGCTTTTCTTAAACATTGCACATTCACAAACATTCAAGCATAATTTGTGATTAATGTTAAGTTACCTTTCATAATTTTAATGCTTGTCAAAATTCTCGGCAGAACATTGTGCAATATTTCATTTAAAATGTATTATTGGTGTTTGCTGCGTTTCTTTTTCCTTTTCGTCTTATTCTCTTATCTAAATAAATAGGCATATAACACGGCATTCGAGATCTGACCCATGGCATATGTTGGCCAAATGGTTAGAAACTAATATTGAAGACTTTTTCTTGAAAACACAGAGATGCCAACATGGATTATATTTTAAAAAAGGGAGAATTTGCGAGGGAGCGCTTGCGCGGACAGAGTCCCGCAAAGTCGGGGGGTCCCGGCGACTGCCCCGGTCGGGTCGATGGGGCGAAGCCCCCAAAGCTCCTGTTTCTTATTGCTTTAAAGCACTTTGGAGCCCTTAAATACAGACATGGCCAACTTTGGAATACAGCTTTCAGTATTCCACAGACCAAAATCAGTATTTTGACCCAATCAAAATGTAACATGAAAAGGTTAATGTAACAGGCTAAACTTTAAAAGCTCATACTTGAAAACTATATCTACACATATATACATATGTTACTGGTCATCATGAGATAGAGCTCTTTAAATACAGCTTTTCCAGAAAAATTGACAGAGGGCTCCGCCGTCCACATGCCCCATTGTAAGGAACCTGTCAGTGAAAACTAAGCTCCATCTGATTTTTTTACAATACATGAAAAAGGAGAAAGTCCAAATTTTGAAGGATCATAATTTGACAACTGCAACATGAAGAGCTCTTTGAATACTCTCCTCTCCCTCTGAAAAAAATGGAGTTCCGCCATCTGACGTCACCATTTAGGAACTGGTGCAGTACATGGATTATGAAGCACAATCCACATTGAGAATATGATTAAGTACAGTAGCACATTAAAAACGAAGTCTAAACTTAAAGGCTCATAACTTGAAAACTAAGTCCCATCCACATTGAACTGCAATCATGAAGATAGAACCTTTAAAATACGATTTTCCGCCAGAAAAAAACGAACAGAGCTCCGCCGTCTGACAGCCTCTCTCTTTAAGGAACTGTCAATAGGCTAATGTCCATATCATATTTCTTAAAAGTACATTAAAAATCAAGGCCTGAACTTTTAAAAGCTGAAAACTTCAAAAAACAAAATAACCGCTATAAACAATGCTGTTTTTGGTTGGTATATTCCCTATGCCCATTAGTTGCAAAGCTATCAACAGTAGTTAACAATAAAAAAACTAACATCACAATCACAGACATAAAACCATTTAGAGCATAGCCATTAGCAGTTAAATGGTTAAATCAAACTATTAATGTGAGTGAAAACCATCCGAAGTCGGGAGAAAAACGATGTCGAAACAGTTTACAGACTTTATAAATTGAAAATCTTCAAATCTATGTTCTTTTATTCACTCCGAATATATTGCCCCTCTTCTCCCTTAACTTTAATTGTTCTTATTTTTCTTTATTTTATTTATTTTCTTTCATTTTTTCTTTCATAAATCATACGAAATCGGGGGAGATTTTTGTAGCAAAACCGGGAGCCGGGAGAACAAACGAAAAACCCGGGAGTCTCCCGCCGCAAACGGGAGATTTTGGCATCTCTGAAACAGCTTTTTCTAAGCTAAAATATAAAGAGAGATACAAAATTATTACAAAATATTAATCTGAAAGCCTATCTTTTCAGTTGATCATGGCTGAGAAAAAATTGGTTTTGGGTGGGACAATCTCTGAAAAAATAGAGCCTTTTAACGGACCCCGGGTACGTACCCCGTAGTACATCTTCCTCGTTCTTCTCCCAATATTCAGGTTCTTAGTTTCATGCATAACAGCTGTGCGCATATAGGCCAAGAAAAAACAAACAAAACAACAATAATAAACAAAAAACAGTTTGTCCAGAGACGGCGCGACATATGCTTTTACAATTTGTGTTTTTTAAGCGCATATTATTATCATTATTAGATTTAAGATTTTTTGGGCTCAATTGGAAAATCTTTAAAACACTCAAAAAAGAGAAACTTTTAGCGGGCCGAAAAAATTACAATTTGGTCAAAATGCAATAAATTTTTGCACGCGTTTGCCTATATCATTAACCCCTGCATTAAATCTAGAAAGGTTAATTTCAAATGTTAAGCCTATGTTGAACTTTAAGTAGGTATATCGTGTTACCAACTTTTATTTTGCTAGCTCATTTCATCTTCCAACCAAAAACAGTGTATAATTGACAACTTTATCACTGATAGATCGGGGGTAGGGGGCAATTCATACAATAAATGGAAATGGTGTAAGGCTGGCGCTTCAATCAAAACCCAGGCATTCGGTGCAGCCTGCCCTCAAAAACATAGGGGTCTTTACACGTGTTTTATGTAATATTTCGTGTAATGTAATACCCGACGCGTAATTTAATAAATTTTGACGCGTTATGTAATAAAACGCGTTACTGTAATAAAAAAATTGACGCGTAATGTAATAAAAAAATTGACGCGTATGTAATAAAATTTTCGTGTAATGTAATAAAAAAATTGACGCCTGTCTGTAATAAAAATTAACGCTTTTCTGTAATACATGGCATTTTGTATGTATTAGTTTTGACTTAGCAGTCCTAGTGACTCCGAGACGGTTTTGCGACTTGAGGACTATTGTGTGTGGAGGGTGTGTGTGTGTGTGTGTGGGGTGTGTGTGTCACCGTCGGTCTTTCGCGTGCCTGTGTGGGCGGGTGCCGTCGGTTCGCCGTTTGTCTGTCCATCACTATTAATTCGAATTTTCTGACCTTATCTTGGTGGATTCTTCGTCTCTATTTAACTTAGGTCCATTTTTGGTTAACTAAGGAATCACCGCCCTGAGTCCGTTGGGGGTGCCTTCATCCTTATCAAACCTTATCAACCTTTGATTTTTAGTAATGTGTTAACTAAGGGATGGCTATGTCTGGGTGACCCCACGGCCCCACCCCCCTGGTTTGGGGGGATGGGAAAGGACAACGGGTACACATAACTAGCCCGCATCGAATTGGCTTAACAAAACTGGCTATGTGTCTTTTCCCCAGCTTTGTCTTGGCTTATCAAGGCTTCTGAAACATCGCACGATGCCTTAACCTATCTTATAAATATTTACTGTCCAGCGGTGTTTTCATTGGTGTGGAATGGGTTGGGATGCATGGTGCGCCCATATGTACCCCTGTATTTGGTTAGGGCTTAGCATTGACGTACCAACCGGTGGGGGTGGGGAGGCAGGTTGGAAAGTGGCTCAAATAGGAAATGGGGCGCGACCCCCTGCCTCCCCAATTGAACTGAACCGTTTGTACAGTGTCTTATGGAGAAGGACCCAAATTCACCCCCTCAGAAAAATGTCCGGCAACCCCTTCGGCCCCCCCCCCCCACATTTCAAAGTTCTGGTTACGCCACTCGGTTTGCTTTTCCGAATACAACAAAGTCGGCCATTCCGAGTATTAAACAAGGTTCCACTAGTCCGAATATGGAAAGGCCCCCTGTACCCAATGTGCAAAACGTCTGCAAAGCGGACCTACTAAATAGTTTTTTTCGAATCGAGACCTTATTTAATTTTCGGACTATATAGCGGGTCCTATGTATTTCGGATAAAAATTGCACGTAATATACTAAAATATTATTGCCATTACGAGGCAATTTATTACATTTAACCCCCGTGTTTACATTACACGGCAGAAATTATTATATTACGCGTTCGTATTATTACATTACAACGAAAATAACATAACATAATATCTTTCGCGTAACAAAGGACGCGTATGTAACAAGTGACGCGTAATGCGACGCACCTCCCCCTACCCCCATGGCAAATGTCCGCTATAATCCTTATCATGCTGAAGGTCACGCTTTGTTGTCATGCGGGAGCTGCTGCTCATCTAATGTAAATGCTGTTGTTTTTAAGCCAGTTGTGCTGCATGATATATAAATGAATACCCCGTACGCATTATTACATTATTATACGCTTTTGTTTGTCAACGCCAATGCCCATTTCCAACCAACCCCTCCCCACACCCCCCCCATTCCCCCACCCCGCACCCGCTCTTCAGATTTTGGTGCAGGCGACGGTACAAAATTGGGGGCAACGGCGACGCAGACGAGCCACGCCGAAATTGTGCCCCTCGCGTAAGGTCACTTCGGCAAATCCGCACCACCAAATAATTGCTGTCTACAGGCCTGACTAACAATATTAAATTATGGTTAGCAACAATCGACGACCATGAACGTTGCCCGGTGCCTCGAGGTTATTTCGTGAGGTTTGGGTTTGCTAACAAAATAACGCGGGCGTGAGTCCCTAGCCCCCCGAGGGGCACTCACATATGAAATGGATTGGGTGTAAGGCTTGCGTTTCCAAACATAGGGCTGCGTTCGGTCGACAGAGATGGTGCCAAAACAGGGGTTCTTGGGTAAGAGGCAGCCAAATTTCGTCAAAAAACAGGTGGTTTGCGGGTGGCAAATTTCTAATTAAACACACAAAATTTGGTGAAATGTTGGCAATATTTTCTCTAAAAAATGCTGATCTTTGGGTGACCGTGAAAAATTTTCAAAAAAATTGGGGTCTGTGGTTACAGTTCAAATTGGGGTCCTTTGGCTGACAACTAATGCTGAAAATAGGGGTCTTAACAGCCTTACATACGCGTCACCCTCAAAGTGGTGTGCCCCCGGGTCCTAGCCCCACTGAAATGTTGTCCATTTGCATGCATATTGTCCCTTCAAAAGTAGAAACATGATTCGTGTTCCTTATAAGCCAAATATTCCGCAATAGCACTGAACAACTTAATGCTACTTGACCCATAAACTAGAGAAATCGATCATTTCGGGGCATTTTTTACGGTATTTTCCTTTTTTTTTCCATGCACCCCCTACTTTCTAAAAAACTAAATTTTAGGACATGTACATCTCCTTCTTAAAGAATTTATGTCCCCCCATATTCAAGTGTTGGCCATTGGACCGTTGGAGGCCATCTTGGATCTAAATAGATCAGTCATATAGTGGTTCGATTGATGTTTCAAGATTTCAATGATTCGGCTCATCATAATGAATCAGAGATGGTTTTACTCGAGATGTGGGTGACAATGTGAAATGTACCATGGAGAACCAAAAATCTCAAATATGAACCATATAGCGCTCTTGAACCCTTTGGCAATTTCAAAATTATTGTGGTTTATACCGTCAAAATTTTCAGGTTTATCGTCTGGAATTAGGGGCAAATCCTTGTTTTCCAAATTCATCAACGACGTGTCCCAGCCTGCTTTGAATCGTTTTGATTTTAAATCTACTCCAGAAGGACCAATTACATTTTAGCACATAGCATTATCGTGTTGTATTGTGTTGTATTTTTGCGGGGCAGTAGCTATGACATGTGCTTGCCAGAGGTATATATAAAGGCGTACATTTTGTGCAATGATGAAATTGCTCTTTTCGCCAAAAGTTTCATTATTTTTGTCTGATTATATAATTTTTATCATCATGGCAATGCTGTCCATAAGCATAAAAATATTTCTGGCATCAGGGTTTGTTATTAATATATTTAAAAACACACTCCCCTTGGAGGGCACTTGGGGCATTTGATAACGCCCTGAGGCCACACCCAAAGGTATTGAGTTCGAGCCCCCTGAGGCATGTGTTTTTTCCCGCCTTGAGTAAGGCGCTTAACCACCTCAATTACTCCTCCTACCCATGTGTATAATGGGTACCGGCATTATTCAATGTTGGGAAGGTAACCGACTCGCTGTAGAAGAGGAGTGTGGCGATCCCCCTAACAGCCACATTATATTGTGGAGTCTGGCCCAATCGCTTCGAAGAGATGGGCCACGCCGTTCCTGTTACCAGGTCCACTCCCTTCAACCCTTCACCGTTACCTACCCAGTGGTGCCGGGAGGGGGGTAGGGACTCAAACTAATTATCTAATTTTTAGTTTTTATGAAAAGAACGCATTAGTCCCAAGTTAGGCATTTACCAAAAAACGGTTCCAAATCTTTGAACGAGTGAGAAAACAATCTAAAAACAAATTCGGGTAGCATAAACCCCATGCACTTAGGTGTCTGAACAAAATACACCATGCGAGTCTTTAAAGACATGCCAGCCAAGAGAGTCACAACCACCTCTCCCACCCTTGACGTCGGTTACAACTTCCTAAGTTGTTCTTTAAAAAGAGCGCTCTTATACCTACCCCGAAGTAGGAGGCAATGCGAGGCCAGGAATTCAATGTGAGAATAACTCCAGACCAATCGGTCAGACGGACACACACACAAACACACGATCCACTGCCAGACACGTGCTATTCAATACTATGCTTGTGTTACCCTAGTCTACTGAAAGGGGGGTCTCCTGTGATCTTCTTTACTGAACACCCTATGCCTATAAATTAAGCACCACATGATGCGTAGAGTTTTTTTTCCATTGGTATCAAAATAAGTACCACCTCCATATGACGTCACATGATGGCCGATTTGAGGAAGAGTATGAAAATACTGGATATAGTGTGTAAAATTGATATATCGCATTTTACTCAGTTTTCTCAAAAACTATTATAGCAACTTTAAAGATCTGAGTGCATTAACCCTAGCAGTGGCGTAACGGGCCACCCGTCTGAGGGGGGCAAATTTCCCATCTAGGGATTTTTTCCTCTCAGGGGCAAAAGGCCAATTTTTCCCGGTCAGCGTGCTAAAAAGGTGTGATTTAGCATGATTTTTGCAAATTTTTTCCCGGCCCAAGTCGTCAGGGGGGCAACCTTGCCCCCCTGCCCCCCCCCACCTCAGCCTGTGACAGCCAGGAAACACTAGTCATGTACCATCAAGGTAGAAAAAAAAACCTGTATGAAAATCGGATTTTCCTTAACTTTGTTGGTGAACAAGTTAATTTTCCCTACACTGTGTTGTCTTCTATGGAAAAATGACAGTGTTGCCGACACGAAACTTATGTCATTTTGAAGTAAGTTAGCCATGTTGATACTCATTTTCGAAAGAGACGGGACAATAGCTAGCATTGGTACCAAAATCAGTGACTGTGATAGTCCTGATGAGAAGTAATGGTAGGCATGTTGATACTCTCTCCCGAAAACGGGGGTTGCCATCCACCTCTCTATCCATCACCTTGGGATCACCCTGTACCTTACCTATATTACCCCGGTGGGAAGCTTAGTTTTGCATGATAAAAAGGAGCGTTAATGGCAATGACAATATAATATGTACCAGAAAAGGGGACACGGCAAGGCGGAAAGTTGTATATAAAGTGAAAAGGGGTCCATTGGGAACCGGGCACATTTTGTTTTTCGTGGGCTAATGAAATTTCTAAACAAAATGTATGCAATTGCCTAAATATAAGTTGTGCATATTTTGGTGAAAAGCAATGCGTTTTTATGCTAATTAGCAATAACTAAGACTATGTGTCACTATTTACAATTTGTTTTGGCACCCTAAATTTTTTTAAAATTTGTATTTCGCAATGTATAGTTATGTTGTCCTATTTGAGCCATTTTTTCCATTTTCGGCGGGGGAAATTTGTGGCGTTATAAAGGGCAGTCAGTTTTGGACAGCCATTTGAATCGGTACAATCTGAATTATTTTTGCAGTTATGTTGTATGGTTGTGTTTATGTACAATGAACCATGAGTTGAGAAACAAAAAATCACCTGCAAAGTGTTCAGCGGGGGGTCGAAGGGTACACATGACCCAACATCCCACCCCATACACCAAGGAGTGCACAAGAATATCCAATACACGTGTTAACATAGTTCAATAAACCCAGAGTACCCCTACCGGGGTGCGGTGAATAATTTCTCCGGAAAGTGCCTGATCAGGGAGTTTTCGTGCCGCACGTGAGTACACCCCTGGATACGGACGCACGTGGATGAATAGAAATTTTAATTTCCTTGAAAATATGGTGTATCTTCTAAAGTATATTGCATGTTATTACATACGCTTAATTTTTATTATAATTACATTACGCGTCCAATTTTTTGTTATTACATTACAACGAAAATTGTTTATTACATTACGCGTCAAATTGTTTTTTATTACATTACGCGTCAATTTTGATTACATTAACGTACCGTTTTATTACATAAAACACGTCAAAATTTATACATTAGCGTCGTTATTACATTACAACGAAATTTATTACATAACACGGTGTAACCCGGGTCGTTGGGTGAGAGACCGACCGCCAAAGCCCCTCGCGTGCATTGATTGAGTTTCGCTTCGTCAAGATGTTCTGCTAAATCATGCATATAGGCCCTCCCATTCTATCATACAAAAAATAACATTATCGCGCTTGAAACTCTGAAATAAAAGAAGAAATACATTGTGCTCGTTCACTGTATCCACATTAACCACTCCCTGTGGCGCAGTGGTATTTCTCACGCGTAGAAAGCGAGAGGCTCCGGGTTCGAGACCGTTATTTTTCAAAGTCTTTATTTAGTTCTGGTGATCGCCATTTTCTTTCTCTTCTCCGAGCTTCTATATATATTTACCAATTTATACCGGTGTCAATGAGATAATATTCCCCAGAGACATGGTTCCGGGGAATATGTGGGTCCTAGGGATAGTCGTCCTATCGTACCGTCTGGCCCTAGGATATTAAGTAGTAGCTCAATTTTTCATTGTGTCCTCATTTCTTTCTTTCCAGAGCTATTTACAACTAGTACATTCCCCCCTTCTAACTGCAATTCCACAATCATGGCATGTTTTCCATAATTTTATTACCCTTAGTTTTTCCAAAACACATGCCAAAAATTGGACTTTCGCCTATTTTCTCTAAAAAATACCCATTTTGCGATTCGTAGATTTTAATGACGTCATTGTACGCCATACTAGGTATGTTGTTACTTATTTTGTATCAATGGAAAGAAAAAGACCAAAACTCTCCCTGGTAAACAAAATCATAGCATAGAAATCCAAAGGGATGTGGTAACCACACGCCCGTCACCCCACCCCGTTTGGGTAACCATGTTTAAACAAAAGGCTCGGTAGACTGGATTCGGTTCTTCAAACGAACCAAACTAGTTTTTATTTAACTCCTGTATGCCACCTTTTATGGTTCTGTTAGAAACCTTTTTGGTGTTCTTCTCATATTCGTATGAACCATTTTTGAATATTTCACTTCTTAAGTGTTCCGTATAGGGCCCCAGGAAATTCTAAGTCACATTTTTCTAGTGTGCAGCAACAGCATACAATTGAAAAATATTTTGAACTGATGAATTAAAATCTTTGGCACTTTTGTATTTGGAAAGGTGCACGACAGAGATTTTGAAGACACCAATATTGTGCAAATAGTAATTTATATAGATTAGACACTCATAGATTTCTTAACTTGTAATTGGCTACAGAATTGTCTTAACAGAGAGAAAAAGTGATTTTGATTTGTTTTTATTTCAAGTAAAACATATAGCTGCACTTATATTGAATCGTTCACACTGCACCTTTAAGTTTCTTCTGTTTTGAAG
>JAMKCH010026602.1:0-19303 GCA_023653785.1 Ophioderma brevispina
AATGCTATCAAAGGTTCATACGCATCTAGGGAAAGGTCACTTAACAAATCACGTTTAGCTCTCACATCAAAATGGAGTGAAACGTTGGTGCGAAACTTTACAATGGGGTTTTGGGAGAAGGGCCGATCTATCCAGATAAAACTTTATGATCCTTTAATTCGGGCCATCCCCCTTTAAGCATCGTTAATTCAATGCACTAATAACGATTTTTAAAGCTGCTGTTAACCCCAGCAAAGCATGTAACACAAATAAAAAAAATATCCTTGACAACATATACTAATTTCTAATTTTTCGTCAATATTTCGTTTTACGTGTTAAGCCAAGGCGATTGTCTTTAAATTGGGATTTCTGGGCCGCCACTGCCTGTTGCTGTTACGCCCTTAAGTCATGTTTTTATTAGTGTTACCCCGTCGGTTTTTATTCCACACGGCTCAAGACGGTACGAATGTGTGGTGGAAGTTGTGCCGCTTTGTATTTTACTACTCTTTTGAAACATTAATATCTTTTTGTAAAGGTACGTTCTGTGTCGCATGCTGGGGCTATCTTATTGAGCACATATACATATGGACGTAAAATTGCACAACATTCATAAAATAGGCAGACATGTAGCTTTTAGAGGATATAAACGAAACGAATATTTTCTGCAACATTGATATGTGAAAAGTAGGTCAAAAACCAAGCGAATAGAGCAGGGTGGCCCGTAGGCTACCCTCGCCCCCAAAAAGAGTTTTTATCATGCAAAAGTCACTACTGAGTGCACTGTCGTCCGAGATCGATTGGTAGAAGGATGTTGCAAGGTTTCTGAATTTGGAATACTCACGGAAATCTTCTCACACAACAAGAGATGATAATGAGGTCAAAAAATTGCACAAGAATTCATGCGGAAGGAGCTATTGACGGACATCAGGATGCTCTTTGAGACATCAAACAACTCTCCCAAACTAGCACGAGACTTCAGTAGATAGAATGAAATTAAAAGAGGCAAATAAAATGATAAAAAGTCGAGGAGCCAGCTTTGACACGTCTGGTGGATTGGTGGTGCGATTGTGATGAAAGTATTTTAAAGAGTATTAAAAAGCTAGCAATACAGGTTGCAACACTTGAACAGAGGAGACAGGGAGGACAGAGAGAGATTAACAGTATGGAGAAGGAAGAATCAATAAGAACGTTTTGGCGGAGAAAAAATCGAACTAGTTCCTAATACAATAATGTTGAATTTTTGTTAAGACTGAAAAAACCCAAAAATTGTTTAAGAGTGGGCAGACCATTTAGATTAGAAGCGTACCTGAAAATACATGTTCCATATCAAGTTGTTTGTGAGCTAGGTCTGTCTGCCACCAACTTAAAATGCTACTTCCAGCTCCACTCAGCAGTATCGGCATTAGTAGATCTGTGGAATATTAAATTGAAAGCGCAAAGCGTTGCATCTCGCAAAAAAATCCAAGGAAGTTTAACCATTTAAAACTGCAATGGTTGCGACGGAAATAGGCATGGGTGAGCACCGGCATTGTAGTAGGTCTGCCAACCACTTAAAACGCTACTTCTATAGTTCCCTCAACGGTATCCGCTTTCTAGATCCTGGATATTAATGATGGCACAGCTTGAATCTTGCAGAAAAAACCAAGAAAGTTTACCGGTTTTTTTTTTTGGAATGCAGTTCTGAGATGGAAAATAGGCATGGAGGGGACACCGGACACTATAGTTCTACCGCATAGGAAATAAACACAAAGGTTTAGGTGTAAATGAAACATGCGTCAAAAATTTGCGACTTTGGCTCCGCACAATGTTTATGACATCTGTAAGCACACTGAGCAAACACAGAATTAAAAATGCAGTTACGGTGAAAGCCGAATTATGCAAGGAACCGCACGCCACCTTAAACAATGCGTTTTATTCGAAGCGAGTTATCAAATCCGCAACAAAACTAAAATACGCTGGATGATATCAAGATTGAAGAGGATCTGTCTGTATTACTTCCCTTTATAAACAGCTAGACGACTTACAATTTAAAGAGTATCTGCCTTAGAAAGGAAAATCCACGTGAGATTGAGCACAATGTCCAGACGAGTTAATGATGATGCGCAGGTTAAAAGAAAAATCAAATATAGATCTAATTTCTTCCTTAATAAATCCGAGTATGACTTGGCTGATCCTTGTAATGAAATCCGAATCCTAACGATCAACATAGAAATTTCAAACTAACTAGATTCAATTGATCTCGAAGAGCGGAAATAGCAAATCTGAACATGCATGATGAATGATGAAACGGTTGAGAAAGCCCAAAGTGAAGAGAACTGGCGCAACGGGCATCTAAAAACAAGCCAAACAAAGCACAACGTCACAACCTGACGCCGGATCCGGATGATGGTTTAAACACGGAGCAAAGAGCAAAATGCCCCCGCGTGTCGAAAAGATAACTGGATTTATGCGAACCGCAGGTGGTTCCATAAATCGATTATTTATTTCCCATGGCTAATTCATCTCATGATCAAAATGCTTTACTCTAGAAACATACTTGCACTTAATTTGTGACATTAACTACGTTGCGAATATAGATTCTGTGTTTAAATGTAATCATGATTGATTCAGTCTTATTATTACGAAATGATACCGGTTTAGATATTACTTTCATCTCTTCATAATCCGTGCAAGCACACGCGACCCCCCCACAACCATTACACTTACACGCGGGAGCGCCTCACCGACACCTCAAGCCCAGTTTACCGGTGGCATTTTCGTGCATGCATTTCTGCCAAGAGATCCTCAGGAGAGTAATGCACAGAAAAAATGCACGTATAAACTGGAAAATGTATGGGTCATTATGGTCTGAATTTTCGTGCATGCATTCAAGCCCAGTTTACACGATGCATTTTTTTACGCATGCATTTTTCCACATCTGGTTTTGAAAATTTATCACCAGTGCAGCTTGCCAGTTTAGACGGTGCATAAAGTGGGCCTTTTCTCATATGATGTGACCAAAAAAGTTCAATGGCATTCAGGGTTGGTAGTAGAATTTCAACAGTTTAACAGAGAGGAGGGAGAGAAAGACTAAAATTATTATAATTCTGATTTCAAGTATCATCTGTTCACCATAGATTAATTACTGGAGTATCATTATGAAACAAATGGGCATTTAATAATGCAAGTTTACAAGTGCCATTTGAATGTCATTATAGATAGAAGCACTAAAAGGCCAAAAAGAACACCAAGCTTACACTGATAATTACCTTTAAAGCAAGACAAATACTTATTTGTTAAATACCAGTGTAGGTCCAGTATTATAAGATGCAAGAACATTATTTGTCCTATATAATTCAGCTATTTTTACTTGTTTTTTACACTGCTAGCCATGTTTGTGTCCAGTTGGTCACTTGAACTTGAGTCTGTCCCTTTTAGTGCAGTGAATCAACTCCAGTTGCCCTTTTTCTGTGGATACCATTGGTCCAAATTTTATTGTCTCCCTTTGGGAACATAAAATCTATGCATGGAAATAGAACTTGTTCTAAATGCATGCACGAAAATTCAGACCATAATGACCCATGCATTTTTCCAGTTTACACGTGCATTTTTTCCGTGCATTGCTCTCATGAGGATCTCTTGGCAGAAATGCATGCACGAAAATGCACCGTGTAAACTGGACTTTAGAACAAGTTCTATTTCCATGCATAGATTTTATGTTCCCAAAGGGAGACAATAAAATAAAATGACATTTAAATGGCACTTGTAAACTTGCATTATTAAATGCCCATTTGTTTCAGAATGATGCTCCAGTAATTAATCTATGGTGAACAGATGATACTTGAAATCAGAATTATAATAATTTTAGTGTTTCTCTCTCTCCTCTCTGTTAAACTGTTGAAATTCTACTACCAACCCTGAATGCCATTGAACTTTTTTGGTCACATCGTATGAGAAAAGGGCCCACTTTATGCACCGTCTAAACTGGCCTGCTGCACTGGTAAAAAATTTTCAAAACCAGATGTGGAAAAATGCATGCGTAAAAATGCATCGTGTAAACTGGGCTTGTCAGCCCACGTTTACACACATATGCACACATTTATAAGCTGAAAACAACTATTTGAAGTAAAATTTAATACCATTTTGAAATTCAGAATGACAAACTTTTACCATTTTAAAATATTCATGTTGTGTTCTCCGTCTATTGAAGACGATATTGGCCATATTAGTGTTATTTAGTTCAGTAACTGGTCTGTTCTTTATTACGATTTTGAGTTTCCCTTTACATAACTTTAATTTCCACCCAACTGACAAATTAATGATACACATTTCCTATTGATTTACTTGATCGACTTCAAAACACATTAATGACCTACTCGTTTGTGCATCAAACCTCATCTATACTCGATTCGCGTGATACGTTCGTCCCCCTAGAGTTTTGGACCTATTCCAATAAGTCGGAGAGGGGTCAACCGGGAAAATGAAAGAATCCAAATGCACGTGCCACACCGGATTATCTTGGAGGACACTCCGGTCATTTAACTCACTCACCTGCCACTAAATACAATTTCATTCATGTATGGAAACCACTATATATTGTATTTCAGGTCTTAACATTGCTCACAATAACATGATTAACAGTCCCTGCGCCTCATTGAATTGTTCACCTCCGCAAGAATGGTACGGGGTCACATATCAGATGAATCGAGTATAACAAGGTGTTTTTTGGCAAAATCATTTAATATGTAATCGTCAAGCAACTCTTTTTCTGCCATTTGCGTGTAAAACAGACACTGGCTTATAATTGAGATTATATCATGATAGGAAAGCGTAAACTTTCAGCTTTCATTTGCTTTTTGTTTGAGGTAAATAGGACATTCCGTTCAAGTTTTATGCTCGATTTCAGCAAGCAAGTCTCGCACATTCGATGCATTTTTGTATACATTTGTATGTAAAAAGTGCTCACCCTGTGATTTTTGAGCAAATATAACTTTTTTTATTATTATGATCACATATCACAAGCTTTTTCAAAATTAAATTATTAAAACATTAAATAATAAATAATAAATTCATTATGCATCAAACCAACTCGAAATTTTCGACAGCATTTCTTATTTCTTTATTATCGCTCACCCAGTGATATTTAAGAAGATTATTTTCAAAAATTAATTCAATCTATTAGATCATCACCAAAATGCACTAAAAAATGTAATAATTTATATTTAAAATAAATGAACGATTATTTCCAAGTTTTTGGCCAAATTAATAGTTTTTTTGCAATTTTTCTTATTTTCGATTACGTCTCACTCAATATCTCAAATGGTGAAATCGGGATTTTATGAAACGGGAATGAACGTATCTCAAAAACGAAAGGTCGTATCAACATGAAATTTGGCACAGATATCAAGCATCCAAAGGGCTGTGAAATTATGAAGGCGGATTTTTGAATTAGGGCTTCAATTTTGAATTATGGCATAATTTTTCTGATTGGTCAGCTCCTGGTTGCCATAGCAACCATATCAAATATCTGGCTTCATGGTTTTCTGCGCACTGTACTCATGCACCTTCTACCCAAGTACGGTGTAAATGCAAGTTATCGTTAAACAGTTACATTTGTTCCCGTGGTTAGCCAATCAGAGGCCCTGTTCAGTTACCATGGCAACAAGATAAAAATAATTCCCACTTTCCAAAACTTTTTCAACATGGGCTACAATATGATATACGACATACATAAGTAATATATGGGTAAAATAAAAAAAATGCAGTGGAAGGTCGGGGCAAAAAACCGTAGACCCCCACCCTTAAGGTATATGAAACAGGAATCAAGAAAACTAGAAAGACGCTGGATTTCTTCAAAGCTTGAAATTGACAAACAAATTTTTAAAGAATATTGCAAAAAGTACAACCTGGCAATCGAACAGGCTAAGTAGAGCTACCATCAAAAACAGTTTGCCGAATGTGACTCTAAACTCCTCTTCCAAAAATTTAATGTACACCAAATGCAAGTATGTAAAAAAATTCTTCATTCTGATATAGACCAGTCAGAATAGAATAAACTAATTGCAGTGCTGCAGAATGGTGAAGGATATTGGAAGTATTGTGCATTTTGTGTTAAAAGCATGAAAATTAGCACAAAGGTAGAGTTTTTTATGCCGAATATTTCTGGATATGGGGCCAAAATGTTTTCGACCAAGATGGCGGCCAAATTCAAAATGGCCGCCACTGTGTTAAAATTAGCCTATTTTTCATCTATTTTTTCCTTGTAGCTTCTTATTTCGTGTTTATTTCACACTTATTATTTAATAATAAGCCTAATTATCCCACCATAGGTTACAAAATGTTAAAAACAGTATTCAAGATGGCTGCCTATTCCAAAATGGTTGCCAAATTGGCAAAAAATGTCTATAAGTGAATAGTTATTTATTTCAGGTGTCATTCATACCAAAGGTTTGGCTAATGTACTATTGAGCTTAAATAATACACAATACTTTTCCCCATGAACAAAAATTAATCAATATGCTACTTAGGCTGAGAAATTATAATTATGGTGGCCCATATGACAAATTAAACGCATTATGGTAGCCACATTTAACATTTGCAAAAGTAGTGGTTTGTTTTTCTACCTACAGAAAGAGCAGGGTGTGTGAGCTATAGTATGGGACGGTGTGTCATTTGTTGGCTTTTTTGCTACAATTGGAATTTTTGGTCTTAAAATGTAGAAAATGGTCCCAGAAATCGAAATCAAATTGTTACCAATTTTTTATCGCTTCCGTGTGGTTTCCATCTTGGATTTCAAAATTGCCACCATTTTAAACATATTTTGATCTATATCTGGACTTCTGAGCAACATAGAAGGCTCAAATTGGTGGCCATACCCATGTTTGTGATGCCAAGGAACACAAATATAGCTAAATATAGCTCTTACAAAGTTGCAGATTGTTTCCTTGTGGCAGCAATCTTAGATTTCAAAATGACCGCCATTTTCAACATATTTTCCTTGACTTCTGAGCAACATAGAAAGCTCAAATTGATGGCAATACCTATGTTTGTGATGCCAAGGAACACAAATATAGCATCCATAAATATGCAGACTGTTTCCTTGTGGTGACCATCTTGGATTTAAAAATGACCACCATTTTCAACATATTTTATATTCAGGCATTTAAATGGGCCTTAATGTTGTTGAGAAGACTGCTGGATATTGGTTTCAATACTTGAATTTGCTCTGGAACACAAGGACAGCAAAGAGCAATAACCTTAATGAAACCCATATACAAACTTATTACAACACCCAGTGCTATGGCTCTCCCGAGATACCACGCTTTAACTGGTTCTGATGCAATAGGATATTGATTTGAAAGTAAAAGTGCACCACTTGAACTGATGGAGCCACCAGACAATGCAATCAAAGCTCTAATCTTGGATTGATAGATGTGCTACGAGTCCTTCAGATGTTACCAAGATAGAGGGTGCACCAGAGTCTGTTTGGAAACTTACAAAATGTTGATGTCCCGAGATATTAAAGCTTTTCACACTGAGCCGGTGATCGATCCACTTTTGTGATCGATCGCCGTCTGCAGACTTCAAACCAGCCACTAAATTCATTATGATACTTTGCCACCTCTGACACATATCGCTGTTGTGCTTCCACAAATAACGTCCGCTAAATGCACAAGCTTGTAAGAGACTATTCGCCATGTTGAATGTCCGTATTCAGTACGTTCAATTTCACGACGGAAAACACGCTATTTCTGTGCAGAACAAACTAAGGTGACAAGTCATATCACTTAAAAGATGGTCATGTACCTCAGCATTAAAAAAGTCAACCACAACACTGACGAAAATGTCTCAGAAAGAAGTATTTCGTGAAAGCAGCAGGTCATTAAATCCTTCCTTTGGAAAGCTTTTACATCGTAACTAAGGAGTTATTGTGCATGCGTCTCTAGTATTCAGAAAACGGCTGCACTGGTCTTCAAAAACGGCAATCCATCGCAAAAGTGGATCGATCACCTGCTCAGTGTAAAAAGCCTCTTTCCCCAAAAAATTCTCTTCCCCCCCCCAAAAAAAAGAAAACTCATATCCTCAAAAAAAAACCACCCCTACCAACCCCCAAAAAAGAAGAAATAATACATTCCCATTTCCGAAAAGAAAGAATACCCCTCCCCTTCTCCAAAAAAAGAAAAAAATCCCCCCCAAAGAAAACTCCTATCCTCCCAAAAAGAAATAACATCCTACCCTAACCCACTCCAAAAAAGAAAGAATACATTTCCCATTTCCAAAAAGAATGAAGAAAAATTATTGGTAAGGAAAATTTCACTCTCAACAACTTCATCAAAACAAATAAAAAGGCTGTAAATCATGACTGACTGACAAACGCTTGATGAGATGCGGTACATCGGATGAGATCGCTGTCTCCTCTTATCTGAACTATCAATAGGTAATTGCGACATAATCTAAATCCTTATTAATGGGCCTTATCGATGAGGTAATTTTAGTTCGGTCTTCGAACAGTTCGGTCTTGCAAGGGAATGCCCCTGATATATTTGCTTGCTCTTAATCCGATAGAGGTTGTTACTTAATGCAGAAGTTTCCAAGACCCTTAAACATCGTTTCATTCATATTTAAATTCGTTCCCTCTGTCCGAAGTCACATAGTGTCATATCCGACCCAGCATTTCCCGTTCTCTTTCTACTTGGACCCCGTCTTTGGCGAGTGAATCGTTAAACTGCTCTGATTTTGGGCCTATATTTTAGGGAGATCTTAGGCTTTTGGCTGCTCGGAACTTTCATAAAATGGTCTTGTTCCAGCCGCTCTAGGAGCCCCACCGAGTGAAATTACTGACCGTATGGTGGTGACGAACCTAGCAAGTTCAGTAGCCTCTTTAGAAGAGTTGATAGAGCATTAACTGAATGGGCTATGCCTCTTTCAGTCTCTACCCATGACGTGGTAGCGACGGTTTTTACTGGTGCCTCAGTTTCTTGTGTCACTACTACACATACTACTAAGATAGCATGCAAGGAAAGCAACATCGTGCTGATAGCATCTCATTGGCCACGGCAGATGTGGTCCTCTGTATAGCACTTTAGTGTTTCAGAGCAAGGAGGCTTCGCAGTAGGATGTAAAATGTCCGAGACTGACTGCCTCACCCTTATCCAGCGTCGCCTCGGTAAGTCAGCCTTCTTGGCAGCCAGAGGTAGCAGATCCTCGACACTTAGAACATATGCTAAACATCTGGGTACTTTTTGTTTGACCGGTGCCGTCAAGGAAAGTGCATCCTAGTAGAACCACTTAGGCCAGGTGTCTGACTTTCTAAGAAGTCGTTTTGAGGCAGGTCTACAGGCGGCTACCGTATGAGACTATAAATCTGCCATGCAAACCATTCATATGGGCTTTAGTAACGGGCCAACGATTGTTCGGCTATACGTCACGTCCTTAATGGTATATTTCAAGACCTCGAGAACAGAATCTTCCGGCAGTGTTGGAACTTCTTGAAAAGACCGCTTTATGAGCTGTTGTTCACAGTTTCTTTGAAAGACTTGACTTAGAAAACCGTCTTTTTTTGGTCTAGCACTTAACCTAGTACTTAGCGACTAGTTATTTCATGGAATTGCCATATATAGCAGCTATTTTGAAATTGGCTGTCATTTTGATCGCCATTTTGAAAATGGTGGCCATTTTGAACATGGCCCACATCCAAAAGTGTCAAGCGTATCCCTCTAAACATAAGTGAAGTAATTTCATGCAGGAACTTAGTACTTTGCATCTATTTAATACATGAATCTGCCTAATATGGCAGCCATTTTGAAAATGGCCGCCCTTTTGAAAATGGTGGCCATTTTGAATTGGCCCCATATCCAGAATTGTTCAGCATGTTCAAATGTACCTCTGTGCCAAATTTTACGCTTTTAACAAAAAATGCACAATTGTTCCACCGTTCTGCAGCACTAAAAGAATCATTAACTCCAGAATTGTATTGAGAAAACCTTTAAAAACAACATATCAAAAGTTTACTAAAATCAAAGGAGTGGAACATATATTTTTAAGAGGGTAAGGTTTATACAGGGGTCAAAACATGAAAAGGAACAAAACGCGTCAAAAAGTATGCCAACGTGTTCGTCACCTTTCCAGGATTAAAAAAAGGTATAGTTTTGCCCTATCTGCAGGTTGTAGTTCAATAGTTATGAGTCAAAATAGGTTCAAGGTCACAATGGGGGTAAATTTTCAGATGTATCCGTTCGTTATAAAAATTGTGTCAAATTGTTCGTCTAATGGTACAGGAGCCGAAAATATACTGGTTGCGCCATCTTTGATATTCATTTCATAATTAGAACGCAAAATGTGACCGGGGCTACAGGGTCTATGGGAGGTCACTCGTCATAGCTCTGTAATTCTTATATAGAACGTTCAAACAAAGAATCTATTTACATTTACTCATGAAGTGGGACAAATTGAACAATTACAACCAGACCGATCAAAATCGGACGATTCTATGAATTTTACCTCAGGATGATCTTCAATTGTTATGTGCCTATTGTACTGGATGAAACTCACAGATTGGGCAAACTATAACTTTTTTTAAACCAAAAGAGTAGCCCAATAAATTGGTACATCATTTAAATCAATTCGAACAATTCTAATTTTTTACCCCTGTACAAATGTTTCCCCCTTATTTCAACATGTTCCACTAGGTTGATTTTTGTAAACTTTTAATATATTATTTTTAGACAATTTCACAGTATATTAACACCAAAATTGTTTCTTTTGCAATTTGTTTTGGGTCAAATTATAAAAGTACTGGACTAATACCTCTCATGATGTACTTGCCAATCGCTTCTCTGAATTCTTAAGCGACAAGATTCAGGGCATCAAACGCATCAGGGCATCATCCTCTTTTTTCTGAGTTCTCCATGTTGTCTGAAGAATCGGTGCTCAAGAGAATGATGAAATCACCATCTTTAATATGTTCTCTCGACCCTATTCCAACATGGCTACTGAAAAAATGTGAACTTCTGCCAATAATCACCAAAATCATCAACTCTTTTTTTCGAATGGCAAATTTCCCGATGTTCTCAAGTCAGCTCTTATTACCCACTGATAAAGAAACCTAATCTGGACCGCGAAACTGTTGCCAACTTATCTTTTCTTGGTAGAAACAATTGCATGTGCACGTGCTTCCCTAATTGTTAACAACCTTCACTGAAAGATGCAGTTTGCTTATAGACTTGTCTTTGTCTTGCTGTTGATAGAGGTGATGAAGCAATCTTGATATTACTTGATTATTCAGCTGCTTTTGACACTATAAACCAAGTTTGCATCGTATTTCACAAATCGTTCCCAATCCATTGTTATCAACGATTCTGTTTCAAATCCACATATCCCACTAGAAGGAGTGCCACAGGGATCCGTCATCGGTCCGTTATCATTTACAATGTACACATCCCCACTCGATGATATTCTAGCATCTCGTGGTTTTGAAACTCAGTGAACGTCCCACTCTTGTTCCAAAATTGAACATTGGAACAATGTGTTCATGACATCAATGCGTGGTCCACAGCTAACGATTTCAAACTAAATGAAGACAAAACTGAAGTTCTTGACATTACATCTAAGTTTAGAAAAAAATTTACACTTCCGTGGTTGACCATTGCCATACGTTCCTATTCAACCTGATAAATCGGCTCGAAATTTTCTTGATGAAAAATTGACTGCACTTAAGTTCATGCATTCATTACTTGTCATCTTGATATGTGCAACAGCCTTTTATACGGACTTCCGGACTCTCAAATTTCTAAGCTACAACGTATTCAAAATTCTGCTGCAAGACTTGTAACTCGTTCTCGCCTCTCGGAACGTATCACTCCTGTGCTTCGCGATCTTCATTGGTTGCCTGTTAATTTTCGCATCATGTACAAAATACTTCTCTTGACTTATAAATGTCTTCATGTACTTGCTCCAGAATACCTCACTGGCTTGATTCAGGAATACAAGCCTGTTCGCAACTTTCGCTCATCTTCAAAACAAAATCTTGTTCCACAATCAGTTAGTACAACAACTTATGGTCATCGTAGTTTTCGCCATGCATCTTGTGAACTCTAGAATAATGTACCTTTTCACACTAAGAACTCTCAGACTCTTAATCAATTCAAATCATCTCTGAAAACGTATCTCTTTGAAATGACATATAATTTTTATGATGTACCTTTTCTTTCCTGGTATTTTGTGTCTTTCTTATATTTTGTTCTGTTGTTATTGCTGTTTTGTAAAAGCGCTATGGTGACTTCGGTGTAAAGCACTATACAATCATAGTCTTTGTATTTATAAGATTATGTGTGTGGTTGGGGGGGAAATTTCGGCTGTATTATGTAGCTAATTAATAAGTTAGGGGAAAGACGTTTCCCCTTGCTGTTTATCCTTTGTTTGCGCTTTATTCCGTCAAAGGATATGAATATTTATGCAAATTAAAGATAATCAATTTGACTAACAAATGATATGCATATTAATTAATCTAAATAATAATAAGAGTTCATTATAGCCTAATGAATAATTCAAATTTCCCCCTAAGTGTCATTATAAGATAATGACATCACTATGACGTAACAACTGAACTTATTTGATTTCTTTTGCTTTGGTGTTGATAATGAACTTCCGGCATTTATGACGCCATCGTGACGTTACAGATGAACATATTTTAATTTTGAATGACTACAAATTGAATCTTCAAATTAACTTCAATTTAGTAACAAACGCACTAAATAAATGCTGAAAAACACGATATTTTGTGGTTGCATTTTTACGTTATCGTGACGTCACAGATGAACATATTTAACTTCTCTTGATGGTTAGGGAACATGTTGGCCAAAACCCCCTAACAGTTGGTATTAGAAAAAAATCAAGAGTAGGTTGCAACCCCCCCGGTTAGACCTGTTACATAATAAAATAGCCCGGTTAGAAGGTGGTTGAATATGTTACTTGTTTGAGCATTAAAAGTGCATGACCTGTTCCTAAATTGATAACATTTTATACTACGAGTATACATTCATTGAAAAGAATATCACATATTCCAACATTCTTGGAATTCCATATAAATCCAATGGAGCATCTTAAAGTTACAGACCTTAAAGTAACAAACCACGCACACTTTCCCCATGCAAAAAATACAATCTTTGTCATAATTGTTGACACACTTTTCCTACCGTATGGTAAAATTGTCCCATCTCACCCTAGTACGACAGCCCGGATCAGTTTTGGGCACCAATGAGTAGATGGAAGAGTAGAAAAATCATTGCTACCACAATTTGGGTACAAATTTGGGGCCCATCGCATGGGTAGATATAGAAATAAGAAGCGGTGCAATTTTTAACAATTTTTTGTCAACTAATTATGACCAACAGTGTAGTCTGACAGAAGTAGAATCTAGGATAAAAAAAAATATTTTTCTTGCAAAATGGTTTCGTTTCGCAATGATTCGACAGATTTTTTCTTTCGAATGCGAATGTTAGATACTATATCTGAAATTGTATATAAGTATGGGTTAATAGCAGAATTTATCGGCAACACAAAGGTCAAGGACCAGGCATGCACCATAGAACACTGTGGATGCGTTGCCCGGTGTCCTCTCCTTGCAGCAAGGAAACTATTTCAAGGATCTTGGTGGTACATAGAGCTGGAGGACCACAGATATATATGCAAGTGACATGTCGTTGATGACTTTGTCAAGAGAGCGGGTGTATCCGTAAGGTGATCCACTTCTTTCTGACACACATGAATTCGGAAACCTTAACGGAATAAACCACATACGGAAACCCCCAAGAGAGATCTTTGTATTCCATGGTGTTGACGGTGGTACCGTAGCACTAACAGTAACACTATCAAAGCCTCATTGTGTTTGTCAGTAGAAGTTAAAATGATGTTCTGGCATCTTGCACCCACAACAGTGTAGTCTCCGTGTTGAAGAATTGACGGAATGATTACTGCAACGGGAAATAAAGGTCATTATCGATGACATCGATACAAGTTTTGCTACTCTTTCAATCACCTCTCTAGGAAATGGAAGATTGGATATAGGGCGGTAGCTTGAGAAGGGGTTGGTGTATGTTTAAAAGCTTGAGAATAATACGTTCGAAGACAAGGCAAATTTGACAATTGTTGTGATGACTGGAAACAGATTATATCCCTAAAGTCCCTGATACACGTTTTTCCAACTTTTCAACCCTTGCCGATTGGTAGTGGACGGAGGCTGATTTGATGGTGTTTAGGGCCTCCTTTTAAAGATGAACTGCTAAAAGTGCCTTTGCATGACTCAATTACATTGACTAGCAAAGGATTAGGTAATATGTGGTGTAGACTGTCGCGAAGCTTCTTGATCTTCTTTTGAAAATAAAATTCTACAAAATTGTCAAAAAGATCTTTTGAGCATTCATGGGAATCGCAGTCACGATCTAAACCCAGGGCCACACGAAGTGGACTACGACCTTCTGAGGATACTCTTAAGACTCTTAACCATTCCATTCACACGTGCTTTTGCGTTGCAGGTGCAAATGGTTTCTACGCTGCTGCACCAAAACTTTCGCCATGCAGCTTAACTGTCAACCTTCAAATCACAACTCAAAACGTATTTGTTTGATATGTAATTTGTATCTTCTGATTTTGTTTTGTAAGGTGTTGATACTTGTCTTCTTTGTAAGAACACCTAAAACCACATGTGTAGTAGTAGTGTAGAATCTAGGGGTTTTCCCACTTTCGAAATGTAGTAATCATGTTGCTATATGTACTCTAGCTTGGCTTCAGTAAGGAGAGAGTTGTTATTTACAATACTGATGCTTGCAAGTTTCCTTGAATACTGTGAGTCCAGCCTTTGAAACTGATCGTCAGGCGACTTATACTCAATGCGAAGAGGACAAAGGGGGTGTTTCCATAAGGTGACACCCTTTTCTGACATATTTTTTTGACACCCTATGAATTCGGAAACCTTAACGGAATAAACCACACGGTTTATGTGGTTTATTTCGTTAAGGTTTCCGAATTCATAGGGTGTCAGAAAAGTATGTCAGAAAACGGTGTCACCTTATGGAAACACCCAGGACAAGGTGCATAAGGACAAAGAGGCAAGATGAATTGACAAGTGGAGCGTGTTTATCAAGGGTCTTATAGTCTGATTTTTTATTCTTGTCACTTCATGCATATTGTCGAGGGTATGGTTGATACACCGAAATTTAAATTTTATATATGTAAATGCTATTTTTGATGATCATCATCGTTGCCGTAACTATGTGCAGAAGGGGCAAACATTTCCAAGTTTAAGTGGACTTATATGTCTTTGTTTCAGACATATTTTGTTGTTATTTTTTCGCTAGATCCGCATAATTTATTCTAACCGCCATCACTTTCCGCTTTAAAAGGTGGCAGCGATTAAAGTCACTGACAATATAGAAGTCACTGTTGGTTTAGTTTAGCGAGAAGCTGCTCGAAGCTGTTTTTAAAATTTTTGATTGTGTGTTCGTGCAATCTGTAAATAACTCCGACAGTTATGTTTTGTTGGTCTATTGTTGGTGTTAATGGTAAGATCAATGAAAAGTGAGTCAAATTGTGGTCCTGGTGTTGTATCGATGATTTTATGTGAGAGGTGATTTTGTTTAATGTAAAGACAAACTCTCCTTCCTCTACCGGTGAGCGGTCCTGGAGTGCAGCCATTAAAGAGAGGAGGCGACTTGGTGTCAGTAAGCCATGTTTCTGAGAATGCTAAGACGGAGATTGAGTGGTTGGGGTGATCAAGGTAGTTAGTGATTTCTTCATATAATTTTGTAATGCTGCGACAGTTTAAATGGAATATGGAAAATGAGTCGTTGCTTGGTTTTATTATGTTTTTGAAGCTATCGTCTGTGTGATAGCGGGAGTCAGAGCCAGAAATGTTTGTGGGTGTGATGAAGGATGGGTGGCCACATGTTTGAGTTGATATGGGGTCAAGTAACGGGTTGATGCAAAGGGAGTTAAGTTTGATGATGTTATTTAGTGTTGGTGAAAATTCAATGAGTGATGCGCGAAAATCTTCGTTGTGAAGCTGTTGGTTAAATGGCAGTTCGTATATTGCAGGGCAAGGCATACTGAAAAGAAAAGTAATAGCGAGGAGGGGTTTTGTGTGTGTGTGTGTGTGAGTGAGTGAGTGAGTGTGTGTGTGTGAGAGAGAGAGAGAGAACTTGAGAAAGGGGTCGAATGACAAGACAAGACGAAGTCAGACAAGACGAAAGCAACAAAGACAAGCACAGGGTAGAACAAACAAGGGGACTAAGGAAATACAAATTGCTAAGGACTATATATACATAAACTTAAGTACAGCAGTTGCCAAAAATGGGTTACTTACATACAGGGGTAACAGAGGATTAACAAAATACAATCAAAGATTATTTATACATAGACTTAGATACAGCATTTAATAAAACAAATAGGTTTCTTACAAGTTCTAGGATTTTTACAATAGGTAGAAAAAATACATCGGTCCTCGGACCGCTTGTGTCGCCCGCCGTCGCGGTTTGCGAATGATAGGCCTAACATGACCTTTGACCTTGATATGTGACCTTTTACCTCATAAACAGATGAGGGTTTGCATGTAAACTCCATAAACCAAGTTTGGTTCCAATTAAACTTCAGCTTTTCAAATAAGGTCAATTTGAAATTTTCATTTTCAGCCTATTGTACAACTTGACTCACCTGCCCTTGACTCGATATGTACCTTTGACCTCATCAACAAATAGGATCCATTTCACCTGTGACCCAAGTTTGGTTGAAAATCCTCAAGTTGTGTATCTGGTGGCAGGCCGCTATCAGAAGACCTATTACTCCTAATACCCCTATTCAAAACCCATTACTCAAAAGGCCCGCTATTCAGATTCTGAAAGCGGGCCTTCTGAATAAAGGGATTTCTGAATAGTGCTTTTTGTTTTGTTTTATTTTCAAAGACCGCTACTCGAATGTTTGTTCTGACTGACGGGTTTTCTGATTAAGGGGGTCCTTCTGGTCCGTCACAAACCTTATTCAGAAGGCCCGCTATTCAGAATTCCTGATTAGTGGGCTGTTTCTGTGTTAAAAGGCCCGTTATTCCGAAGACTCACCCGTCAGTCAGAATATTTTTTGACAAACGTCGGGATATTTTCTGATTAACGGTCCTTCTGATTAATGGGTTTTTCTAAGTCAGTCAGAAAACATAAAGAAGTCAGATCATCTATCTGGCAGGTCCTCTTTTTAACAATACGAGACATGGTCATCATAATTTCAATGCTACATTTTCATTTAAACCCACGTCCAACCTGGCTATTTATGCTACGCCGTTTCATTGGGGGTGGGGGGGAGGGGGGGGGGTTGGGCCCTAGACTCCCAATACATTTTCCCTGCCGACCCTCCCCGCGAACGTAATTTCAGTGTCATTCTTACCAAAAATAAGTCCCAACATTCCCAGCGTCCATTTCTTCTATGCACGTGCGCCCTCGACAATTCGGTACTAAGTATATACAAGGTTATTTTGTCGTAAAATCCACACAAACAAGATGTTTTTTAACCGGATTTAAGGTCAAAATAAGAAAGAAAAAAATAACTTAAAAATGAAAAGTTAGCATTAAAGTACTGGAGATTTAACCAACCCTCTACTCCTCAAATTTGGCGGCTTACCCTAACACCCACCCCACCCCCTGCGTAAGGTTGTGGTGGCTATTGTTTTTGGTGCTAAAATGTGCGCAAAGGATGTCGAATCGATTACCTAAAATCATTTTGCGACACAATCGCGGATTGTTTTGTATGACAAGTTAAACGTACTTTTAGTTTTTCTCTTTTAAACTTAGTTTTTCATTTGGTAAACATGGCTTATCAAGAGACACAATAGTCAGCCTCACAGACCCTCACCAGCTGGGAAATGGTGTTCACTTTATATTTGAAGTTGATTCCTAGGGTATAATTTCCCGAGGAATACGATTCCGGACGCCATTAATTTAAAAAAAAAGGCCCAAAGTGGCCATTCCGGGTGGTGCTCCCATTTTGGGGGTCAAAATTCATAATAAAGTTAAAGTGGCATATTCTCTTAATTTTAGTGTCTACATAATAGTTTTCGGGCATGAGGAATTGATTGGAACAACTTTGAAAATCCAAAATGGCTGCCTTTTGCCAAAAATGGCGCCCAAAATGACATGGGTCCAACCTCTTTCTTAGAGTTCTTTCACAGAAGTCTTGTAAATCACAACAGATTTTTGCACTGGCGTGCAAGAACCAATTCTTTCTTCAATCCTGTTTTTGTTACCTTTCCTAGACTATGGGAAAGTATTCCTGTTGATATGCGAACTGCTAATTCTTTATTTCAGTTCAAATTGTTGTGTAAGAAACTAAGTTTTCACTTTGTTTAAAATTTTACATGTTCATGCTATGCTAATTTGGGTTATGTTTTTGTTTGTACGGCTATTTATTTACATGCTAATTTTGTTTCATTATGGAAGGAAATCCACGTCATTGTGTTTGGGCTGTATAGCCCATTTTTATTTCCTGAGTTACTATTGAGCTTTATACTTTTTACTTGTAACTCAAATAAACATTATTATTATTAAAATGTCCCTTTTCAAAATAACCCATATGTGATCACTTTCACGCCTATTTGATTAATCAGAGTTTCCTATTTACATTTTTGGGATGTGAAAATCAATACTTAGCACTTTTCAATATCACAAATGGCTGCCAGATGCAACAAAATCAAAATGGCGTCCAAAATGGCAACCAAAATAGACCATGATTGAGATTTGCACCCACAAAACAGGCCTCATATAGGCATGATTCTGGTGTCCTGGCCTGTGTTTTCAGAAGCAAGGAGACCATCTGAAACATCGTTGAAAATATTAGATTCGTTGGTTATGCTATTTGTAGCCTGAGTCCCTGGCCCCTCATTCGCAACTAGCAAACATGGCGGCTCAAGATGGCGGTTGCTCAGTGTAACGGCCGTGCGTATATTAGAGGACTGAAGGATTCAGTCTATGTTTTTGGCCGTGGCAGCCATTTTAAACTTCAAAATGGCCGTCAAGCTTTCATTTTGCCCATATCTCCGTTTTTGAGCCTTTAGCATTTCTGTGTCTTTGTCCATGTTTTTAGGATCAAGGAATTTATAAACATCGTTGATAATATTGGATCATTTGTTTTTTTGTATTTGGCCGTGGTGGCCATTTTAAACTTCAAAATGGCCACCAAGCTGTCATTTTCTCCGTATCTCTGTTTTTTGAGCCTTTTAGACGTCTGCTTCTGGTGTCTTTGTCTATGTTTTCAAGATCAAGGAATCCATTAGAAGCATTGTTGACAATATTGGATCCTTTTGATTCCGTAT
>JAMKCH010026603.1:0-18577 GCA_023653785.1 Ophioderma brevispina
TACACCTTTTTTGCAAGTTCATTGACTCCATTTTGTAGGTAGTCAAAGTGTTGAATGAGGAGAGGCTTCATGGCATCATGGTCTGCACTAGTATGAAAGGAATAATGCCCACTTTGTTCAACAGGATAAAATCTGAACCGTTGTTAATTTGCACTGACTTTTGCCCCCCAATACAAACGAGATGATATCCAAGGTTTCACAAGGTGAGCAGTATGATTCTTTTGTTCGTTACCAATTAAATAAAACAGGGACCGGACCTTTTTTAAAAAGTATCAGTATTCAACAATTGCATTAAGGCCAAGGCATAAATTCCCCCCCCAAAAATAATTGTGTAACAAGCTTTTGCAAAGCCCCTAATTCATGAATGGGTTGGATCAAAGTTTCAGAGTCAAAGGGCCATCTTCAAAAAGTAACATTTTTGATAAAAAATTGAAGTTAATGGTATTGCAAATTTCTTTACCCATTATACACGTTAACCACCCTTCCAAATTTCCTGCATGCTAGTTTTAACAATATTGTTCAACTTCAAACACCCTCATTTGCATAAATGAAAGGTTTAATATTTGGAAAAAAAAGTGAGATTATTAACCATTTTGGCTTCTTTGTTTTGATATTGAATAGCTATTAATTTTTTTTAAATACTGCCTAATGTTTTGCGTGACTTCAATTTTTCAAATTATTTTGAAAAAATTACAAATTTATAGGAATTAGACTTTGTATGGTCCCACATGTGACCAAAAAGACAAAAGAGTTTTTATTACTAGACAACCATGTCTCAGTAATGTTCATATTTCATGTCAAAAGCCAGTTTATATGTCCCTTCCGTTATACAAAATAAATGGTTTAGATCTTCTTCTTTCAGAAGTTATTGATGTGTTAATTACAGTCACGCACGTGACCGGCACTCATCACTTTAGTATTTGAAGGGCTAAATTTGTGGTCATATTGAAGAAGATAGCAGTGTTAAACATGAGTAATATAAAATAGAAATTGTCGTCTAAACAAGACAACAACACTTGAATTTTTACATAAAGATGGTTTAAACTGATTTCCAGATGTGTTCTTTTTTAACGTTTGCATGGGTGAAGGTGCCAATTTAGCAGACTGCACTATTTCAAACAGGAAATCTGCATAATAGGAGTAGCATTTTATTGCAAGTTATTACTGATGACATTGTTATGAAAGTGTTTGAAATAGTGAGAATATGGAAATACACCAAGATTTTATTACAACTTCGTTTTTACAATTAACAATGGTCACCAATTTGTTGTTGTAAGTCAATGGAGATGTCACACACGTTGACCGTAAGTAGTGTATAAATTTGTTAATTACCCAGTAAAGTTTGGCCTGTTACTTTAATACCAGAACATGTGTAAGGGACAAAGTACCAATGTCTTTTAAAATAAATATAAGAATGTAAGTACTTAAAATAAATCACAGAATTTTACAGATGAAGTTTGAATTCTGAAAAAACCCTTTTTGTGTGAGGTCACAAACGTGACAGAACTTTGTTTGTTAGGTTTCAACTGCAGTTCCTCAAACCAAAAGTAATAACAGATTGGTTATATGCATTGGCTTGAAAATCAAAAATTGCAAAATTCAAAAATTTACCTTTTTTGGGTCCAAACGTGACGAAGAATGGCCCATAAGTCAATATTCAACCGGACCCAGTTTGTTGTTCGTTTGCCAAAATAAATCAGTGAAAATTGACTAAAAAATCCAAAGAAGAAAATAGGTTTTCGAGATTTGGAACCCAATGATCTTGTGGGTTCCAATGATGAATAACAACTTTTCTTTCATGATTTTTTTTTCACCACCTAAATTTTGGAAAAATTTGGGACGGGGAAATATTTTTAGAATACAAATTTCTCTCAAATGGCACAGGAATCGATTGTAGACCACTACCGAGACCGTTCCGAAGGTTTTATTGGGAAAAACAAGTACAAAAGAAAACAGCAAACCTTGATTTGAACTTTGCCTGACTATCGTAATTGTCCCCATAGGACACCGTGCTTTGACTTCTTGTCGTGCACGACAGATAAGTACTAAATCATCAATTATTAGATAAAGACGCGTATTAGGCTTATTCACTTGATGTTGATTCTAAGACCTTGGAAAGCATTCCAAATATGCAAAAAAACCCGGGTTCGAAAAAATGGCGGGGTGCGTCTTTCTGGAATCTCATTGTATCTTTAATAAAAACCGGAACATCTGGACAGACGAGTTTTGACATGAAAGAGGTAAAAAATCTGCGATTGGGGTGAATATTCTCACTCAGGATAGTCTCAGGTAGTTATAGGATCCGCTTTGATGGTCAAATGCTTTAAATAAGAGGGAATAGGGGATTGTGTCGGCTGCGGGTAGGTTTTTGAACCCGCAGCCATGCCACAGTCGGTAAAGAAAAACTAAAGCTTGGGAATGAAAATGTCAAACCATGCCACCAGACGGTCTGGTCTAGTTCCTGATTGATCATGACTAGATAGTCTTAACTTTTTGATGGCTGCTGTTATCATAGACATAGTCATGAAGAGTTTTGTGTAGTGAAAGTGCCATTTAAGCGTTCTGCTAAGCATAACTCCCATTGTGTTTAACAAATGTTGTTCATTAACAGATGTGAAGTTATGCAAAAAACAAAAGGAATACCCTCAACTGTAAACCTACCGCAAAATTTGTGGGTCTCAAAATCCCTCAAAATTTACGATATATCCCTGTTTTCACTATCAACACACAACTAGATCCTATATGCGATGACATATGTGAAAACAACTTAAAAGAATAGAAATTTAAAAAATTTGAAGAAATGCGGATCACAATCACTTCTGCATGAGGAAAGTTTGTTTCTCCGGAACATGATGGATTTTACTGTTTTTCGACAAATTCTTTGAGGATTAACACTATTTCAAAAGGTATCTATTATTAAGGGAATTATATCAACTCGATTCTGAATTGGCTTTGATATTTTGGTTAATCTGCAGTCTGGGAAAGTTGGCTCTTTGAATGGCCTGCTTATGCTGGTAAAACAGGGGAAAGTATTTCAGGTTGGTTTTGCATATAATCTCACATCGTTAATGACACATGTTAAAAAATGTGCGAAGTTATGATTAGCAGAACTACATTTAAGCCAAGAGACCAGAAAGCTTCTGCTCTAACTTACAGCTGCAAATGGCGTAAATATCATTATTGCCAATTAAACGGTTATATGTAGGCCTTCTTTAGAGTCTCTGCATAATGTGATAACCATTTTTCCAGTATTAAAATTCACATTATGAAATTTTCAGGTGAAACTCCCATTGTTGTGTCTGTACATGGGCATGCCAAAATTTGGCAGCCTGTGTTCATGTTGACATGAACTTTTGAGGGGGAACAAAATTTGTAGCATATCGGTTACAAATGGATAAGAACTTATTTTACAGACTCTAGAGATGCTATGTGATGTCAAAAGAAAAGTATTTTTTTTTTATAGGAAATATTAATCTCAAAACCATCGCAAACCTTAAGTTAAATGGCATTGGAACTCCACAGAAACAGTTTAACTTATGGCACCAAGAATATGTCAAATTTTAAAAGCGATGCCATATTACAATATTGGAACTAGGTCTGGTTCTAGACTAAACCGACAAGTATAGGCACGCATTTACTAAGGGAGCCGTCATATTTACGCCGGGGGGGGGGGAATGGAGGATTTCAACTTTTTGCAGCATAAAATTTTCTGTTCCCCCCTCGCTTCCGTTCAAAAACTTTCACGTTCCCCCCCTGGATATGTGATTTCCACCATTTAAAGTTCATGTTCCCCCCTCTCTGTTTTGATGAAAAATTCACGTTCCCACCCCTCTTATTACAACAATGTTTCGGGTCCCCCCCTCAAATCTCCATCCCCCCCCCCCCCCCCACAGGTGTAAATTTGAGGACCCCTCCCTAATGTCCATGCTAGTCCGTTCAGAACCAAGACCTCGAGCGCGCAGCTGCGAGGGTTGGGAAAAAAAAAGTGTGGGATGAATTTGGATTCTGCACCACTTAAAATTCTGGCACCTTCTTGAACAGTCGGTTTATTCGTTAACGTGCTGATTGTAGGGCCGGTGGTGAATACTAAATTCTTTCCAAAGTGTATTCAAAATGATTTGTATTGAAGTAACAGGAGAAAATGAAGAGGTGGCTGCGAGACATTTTTTTTTTTTTTTTATCGCAGTGTATCCCCAATTTCCCCCGGTATATTTGAAGCATTTGGCCCCTGAAACGGAATTACGATAAAATACCCCAGAGATATCTGAGTTCGAAATTAAACTTTAATCACAGATTTTTTCCTCTTATGTCAAAATACAACGAATAATAAATATTTGCGTCTCAAAAAGCCCTAAAATGTCTTCCGGTGCGGATCAACAAACGCATGACGTCACGGCGAACTACGCTGGTTCCATGTAGGCCATCTAGAAGGACTCTCGCTTTCCCACTGACCTGCCACGATGGCGAGTGGCTAGGTCACAGGGACACAGGGAGGAACGAAGGCGAGGGTCCTTCTAGATGGGACTATGCGAGAGGGTCACTATCGACAGGAATTTCTAGTTGCAAGACGCCAGCGGTTTAAAGACCGCACCGCGGCCTTTGTAAGCTTAAAAATAGGGGACTGTCAACAGAGAATATCGATGTCCACACTCCTATGAGCTATTGATCAGTCGGTGATCAAGCTCCTCTAATTCGAATCGATGACACTGTCATTGGTGGTGCACTGTAGTGTGACAACCATAGGCCAGCGCACAAACTAAAAAAAAAGAAACAAATGTTGTTGCACGGAATCTCGTCTGGCAGGACGGTGTAGATGGGATGAGCCTGTACGTCAGCCGATGTTTGAAAAAAGAATGAATAATACTAAAACAAGCAAACAAGTAAATAAACAAAAAAACAAATGATTAGTTATATTTCTTTTTTCTTTTTCTCGTTTTTATGTTTTTCTGTAACTCTCATTTATTTGTTCATCATTTTTATACTTTTATTCCGCATCTCTGCTCCCTCACTTATTTCCTTCTCTCGCTCTCTATCTCTCTTCCGTTTTCCTTTCTATCATTCTGTTTATTTTTTTTATGTTGATTTCTTTGTCGTTTCTTTCTTTTGTCTTTTTTCCCATTTTTTCTTTCTCATCTAGGATAGGATCTGTCCATGAAATGTTGCTGAAAAGTTAAAATCCTATTTGATTCAGTGTGTGATAGGACCTATACTGTAAATTATGGAATTTGTGGAGTCATGTGGGGGGCTTTTACAGTATCCACATGAAACAGTATATTATAAGGCCACATGTCGCAAGGAATAGTATCCATATAATTTATATATTGCCAAATTCGGCAAGTTCAGTGAAGAAAGACCACCACATGTCAATATTCGGCGTTGCAGTGCAAGAAAGGCCTCATTGTCATTGGGGGAAAAGGCGGGTTAAATAGCTAAAAAATATTGCGAAAATTTCCTCAACATGCAAGGTTTGTGCTTGTTTTTAACGCGAGTTTGCGGGATGTTTGTAAGTTGTCAGTGCAATTACCGGGGTTTCCCTTTCTGTATTTATAGAAAGTACTACAAAACAAAATCCTATGGGCGACATACCTCCGTGGCGTAGCCAGGGGGGCTCAGGGGGCGCAGCCCCCCCGTAAAATTTGACAAAATCATGCTAAAATAGCCTGATTGGACAAATTCAGGGCACAAAGACCGTCTCAGCCTCCCGTCAAATTACAATCATGCTATGCCCCTGTACAGACATTTGTAAAATCAGGCTTTTAAAATTAACGTTATATTATAGGCGATAGGAATCTATTATGTAGAGGCGGACCCGGTGCGGGCAAGTGACGCAGTCAAGTGCCAGTGGTCGATGTGGAGGCCGCGGTGCGCAGGTGCGGTGTACCAGCCACTGAGCAGTGAAGGTCAGTGCTACGATCATTTACATATAACGATGGGATGGGTCCTAATGGGTCTTTCAATTGTGATGACAGTCCCCTATTGTTGGGCTTACAAAAGGCACGCGGTGCTGTCTTTAAACGCTTGTCAATACGGTTGTAACATGGGAAGACTTTCTTAACCAGAAAAGCAGAGAGAGACATAATTTGCTACTGGTGTGTGGAATAAAAAATTTAGATAAGAGTCAATGCAGGCTGTAGGGATACGACAATAGTGAGTAAATTTAAACTAAAACTTTAGACAATGAGATATTGCTCACCCTCGGGCTTCGCCAGCCCTCGTTGTTGGCGTAGTTTCCGAGGTGCGAAGTGATCCATGCTTACCCGGTTTGAAGAATCTCTTTCGATATTTATTTCACCGATTACACTGCCTGAAGAAAAGCAATCTCCTAGATAATGGTATATGTACACATTTAAAAATCTTTGTTTAAACTAAAATTCAGAAAAATAAGGTCGTAGAAAACCTCGGAAAACAAACCATGTTTATTGCAATCTGTGTACACGTTCAAGGGTGGATACAGAGGATTGCACTTCATCAGCGCATGCGTAGAAACAGCACGTTTTACACACAGCAAGCCGGTGTCAGATGCCAGCAAAAAGATATTTAGCCTGTGGAGCAGGTAACCACGTCTCAAGTACAAAAGGTTCGAGTGATAGATAGCACTGACCAGGAACCCCTGAAACGTGATTCTTAGTGCTGCAGTGTGTCTGAAAGGTGCAAGAGAGAGTTCAATAACAGGTGTCCCCTAAAATATGAAAATGACTGATCCGGGCTGATTTTTGCACTGGTGTAAAACCTTTCTATAACAACCCAGCTAGCCAAATGATGTTGGACTACGTTAAAACGTTTTAAAATTGGTCACTTTGACGTCATTTTAACACGTTAAAAACACGTGAATGGGTAGTAACCACTTTTTTCACGTTTTCCAAAAAAACGTTTTTAAGACGTTATTAAAACGATTGAGAACGTTAATCAAAACGTGCTAAAAACGTAAGAATGATTTAAAAAACGTTTCGAAAACGTTATGAGAGAACGTGCAACACATTTGATTAATTTGCCTAATTAACGCTAATAATTAGAGAAAAAAAGGGTATCGGTATATATCTGATCTGTTATTGCAAGGAAATTACATCATAAAGCATATTACACAAGTTGGTTTGACAGACACAAATTACTCACTTACCTGTACTGGGAATTGAACCTGTGACCCTTCACGTGGAAGACCAAATACGTAACAACTTACACATCTAGAGACTCACAAATTAAGGTTAATTTATAATTTAATATAGGCTCGAAGTGTATTAGAAGAGTTGTATCTTTTTTACAAAGTGAAGTGACCTATTAAGCGACCCTTTTCATTCCACTCTGAAATTTAGACACCATTTGTGCTGACAGAATTAAACGCATGTTGATAATCATGCCAAATAAAGGCCAAAATATAATGACAAAAATAATAATCCTAATAAAAATAACAATATAAATACTGCTTCTCTCCCCGCCCCCGCTACAACACACGATGGCGTAACCAGACCTTGCAAAGGGGGGGCAGAAGGGTGCCCAAGCATTTTTTGAGGGGGCTAATTTGGGTCCGTCTCCATAGACAACTGTACAAAGTCAGTTCCATTTGGGGGGGCTGGTGGGGGGCAAGGGTTCATTTTGGGGGGGCTTGCGCCTCCCTGCGCCCCCCCGCTGGTTACGCCAGTTGTTTTTTTTTTTTTTTTTTTTTTTTTTTTCTTTACACACAAGTCTTAATGCGCGATCTTCACCAACATGACCAAAAGCGCCTGTGATGGGTGGAGTGTGTTGGCCAATGCGTATACGCGGAGGACTCGACGCAAATGAGTGAAAAATCCCGCGAAACAGAAAATAAGGGCAACGGAAGAATAAGCCAGTGCGCATGCCCCGTTAGTTTAGAATATGATTAGTCGTTACATAGAATTAATCGGGGTAATTCTTCCGCTGCCTTTTAGAACAGATTCAAAATAAATAAACTCTGGGAAATACTATACATCTAGAACGTCATAACTTAACTTCTACTACCGCTGCAAACCCATTTTCTTATGGCATGTTTTAATAAAGAACCTTGGACATCGTTGTGCGAAACTTGTCTGCATATTACGTCATCAGAACGTCTACAAACGTTTCCAAATACCACATCATCCAGGTAACATATCACGGTTTTCAAAACGTTTAAAAAGATGTTTTTAGCATGTAATTATTACGTGGGACTGTTGGTTGAACTTCAAAACGTGTTCTCAACGTTTTTGACTGGTTTTGCACCACTTTGTAACGTTTCAAACGTCGAGAAAAACGTTATGTGTTCCCTGGGGAGTAGCTAGGCATCCTATTTGAGTTTAAATTTAACCTTTTCCAAAAGGGCCTAAATAGTCTAAATCCCAAAGTCTGGTCTGCCATTTTTCATGGTCAGTGACTAGTTTAGATGGTGAAATTACGTTTAAATTACTTAGAATATAAAATAAAATCACCAATCTTTAATTTCTAGGTATTACTATGTCAAAATAATCTGAATATGACCAAGTGCAGCCATTTGAATTTAGGGGCCCTTTTGGAAATACTCATATTCGAAAGACCCATGAAATCAGAATGAGCCATATCATGAGTACATGGTTTTACACTTTTGTGTTCAAGGTATGCAATTTGATTAAAAACCGCTCCTTGCCAATTGGGACACGGGGAGACCTAATCCCAGAATGAACCGAGCAATTTTGGTTTGCACTCATTGGCACTAGCACTAGCAGGCCTGAGTACTAGCAGTTGTCACTACGTAATTAGGAATAAAGCGGCATCCGACCCTAGGCTGAATGGCTATTGGCACCAAGCTGTAACGTACGCATGCTCAGACCGTTTTCTCTATCTGTTTATTTTTGGCTTCGGGATTTTGGTGAAGTTGCTCGTAAAAAAAAAATCGTTTAAATCAACATGTTCGAGGTTTTTTAAACTTGGATTTCATGCTGATAATTCATTATTTTTTGTTGATAATGCACATTGCACCCTCTTTATTTGAGACCTGAGGAGCCATCGCAGGATAAATTAAGTATTCTGCCCCCCCTCTAGGCTGCTGCCACCCATTATTGGGCACCATATGATCAGTGTCAGATTCGTCAACAGTTTCAACATTTAGTCCAGGTTGCTCTGCTGACTACGTCTAGACACGCCATATAGGCGCTTGCACGCAGGTGGTCAATAATTATCTTTGGCCAGACCTGCCTCCAGAACAACGCAAGCATGTAGAGAATACAAAGGAATCACCTGTAGATAGTGAATTTAAGGTGAACCTAGTTCCAATAATGTAACTTGCCACCTATCCTTTAATATGATGCAGGTAGAACCTTAGAAGCTAGCGCTCATAACTGTCATATTGGCCAAATGCATGAACTTAACTTCCATATTACGTGTTTTTTTTTTTTGGGGGAACAAATGCCCAAATAGCAGATTGTGTCCGGCCCCCCCTGGTTTAAGTTGTAGTTATTCCCCGGATTTAATTCTTTTCTACTTTGGATGCACAGCTTTGGTAAAATATGTTTTGTTTGCCGTAATCCTCGCTTTTACGTGTTACCAATTGACAACGTCTAAAATTAGGATTTCTAGCCGCCCTCCCCCTGAAGAAATTATTAAAATTTACAAGAGCGCCATCTATTAATTTTATTAAAAATATTTATCGTATTTACTTATCAAGCATGATTTTTAAATATCACACAACATTACTCATAGGTTTAATGGTAGAAAACAAGTACCTAAAAAATAAATTTCGGAGAAAACAAAATGCCAACAAATGGAGAATTAAAACAAATTCTTTGTTGAATATCGGACTACAAATTCAATTTCAGTAATTGGTCAAGGTCCTTTTCCTGTCGATTTTTATCTCTGTAGGAGTTAATGGTAAGAAGGAAAGGGTGATCAAATGAGGGGTCAGTAATTTTTTAACCCTGTCAGACTAGATTTTCAATAGCTTGTCTCAAATTCTCACGGTCGCAGTCGTGTCAAAAATAGGCTATTCCTCACCCTCCCATTGAATACTTAGAGTGAAAGATTTCTACTGTGTTGAATAGGAAAGATCAATTATAATCTGAGAGCACTAATCCTTTTACAATCAATTCCACTTCTTATATGTTGTGCATTTTGATATTCTCTCTTGCTCTCAATCCCCTTTCAAGAAAATTTGAATCCATCATGTCAAAGCTGAAAGCATTTTCAAAAGTATAATTTCTCCATATACTCAATGCAAATTTTCACTTCCAGATTTGGGGAGTAGTGCAATAACTGGAGCAAATACCCGCATGTGCGACCGAGTGAAACGTACAAACGCGTTATCTATAAGAGCTCGCTTCGCGCTCGCTTAATATTGGACGTTACTGATCAGTGAATGCCAGATGTTGCAAGACAATGAATCTCAGTCGTGCTAGCAGACACAGGTGAACCAGGTGCATCATTGTATTCTTCGCATCCTTGGATGATCTGGAGGGCAAACAAAGTCCCATTCAATATAATTTAACTTCTTTCCGCCACGGGCCCTATTGGGTTGTTGTCGTGTACTATATACTAGAATTCCAGTTGATAGTGATGCCTCTATTAGGTGCAGGTGGAGGTATGATTGAGGTATTAGTATTAAAACCTTTAGTCGTGTATTTGTGGTATGATTGCGCTAATAGCCATGATAGCCACCCTGTGCGGTTGGGCCATTCACAGTCCCATCAATAGTCAAGCATAATAAACCCGATAATGTTCAATAACACGCCAACTAAATCCAGGAATAGTTTTCAAGTGAAGCAGTGAAAAGCTGATTTTTGAATAGTAAGATAAAAGTTCTGCAGTGTTACACACAATGTGAACCTAAAGCCTTCTAAACTTTAATGATATTTTGTAGGGCAATGTTTAAAAACAACTGGTGTAGACCCCTAATGCATCACCTATGATAAAATTCATAAAAGTATTGACTGGACGACCATCTTAACTTATTTTAGTTGGGGGCCCATTTTCTTTCAATCCGATCTCTTTTGTATGATTGATGTGACCTAGATGTCACATATATCATTCATTACGCCCGCTGTTGTTTTCCTGGCAGGCAAAATATTACAGTCGTTCAATGACAGACCACATAAATTCTGTCATAAATACTTGCAGAACCTTTCTAGTCCTGATGAGTCTGACTAGATATCTTAAACTTTTTTAATGGCTGCGTTATCATAGACTATCTAGTCCATGACGAGTTTGGTGTAGTGAAAGGGCCATTTAAGCCAAGATACCCAGACAGCTTCTGCTCTACTAACTTTACAGCTGCAAAATGTCTTAAATATTCATTATTTTGCAATAATAATATAAAATACAACCATTCTTATATAGCGCATTACACACGAGTCCTCAATGCGCTGGAGAAAGAACACAGAAAGAGAAAATAACATGTACATAAGCAAATACAACATAGATTACAGGTTAGCATTATAGGCAATTTAAAATAAATGATGTCTTAAGAATCTGATTTACAAAAACTTGATCAAAGAGTTTGCAGTCCTTGACATGCATATGGGAACTGATTCCATAACGTCGTGCAGCCACAAAAAGTAAGTTGGCCATATGATTTTGTGTTTGAACGATTCAGTCACAATTATGATTGTCGAGTTGAACGAAATTTCGAGAGGTTTTGTACAACGGTGAAGAAGTTCTTGAAGTGTATATAGGAGCAAAGCCATAATACACTTTGTAGGTGAGAACGACGAATCTTGTAGATAATCCGGGAATTTACGAGCCAGTGGCAAAGCTTGAATAACTTAGAAATATGAATCACGGGATCGAGTAAAGTTACAAGCCTCTGTCAGCAGAATTTTGTATGCGTTGTAATTTAAGCGATTTGAGAGGTCGGAAGTCCATGAAGGAGCTGTTACAGTTATCAGTGCGACATGTAAACCAACGCAGGAACGACTTTTCTGTTGTTTCCTGATCTAGAAACTTGCGATTCTGACCGAGTCTTGTGAAGAGCAAGTGATGCAGCGACATATGTTGTTAGAATGGATATCCAGCTGAAGGTTATTTTCAACATTACACAACCAAGAATTCCTAGCTTTGTTCACGGAATCGATTGAGAATCCTCAATGAAAACAGATGGTAAAGATGAAATGATGGCCTTAAAGCGTTATGTAATGTGAAGACTGCCGCTGTCTTCATTGAGTTTTAAGTTTGGTTTGCCGTAACTCATGCATGCTTGATGTCTTTTGATGGCATCGTTTCAAGTCTGGGAATACAGATGCACGCTGATTCTTCTGTCAAAACAACATATGTTTGTGTGTCATCTGCATAATCTTCTATTTATTCCATTAGCTGCTCTTATGTCCCAAGAGGAGATGTATAATAATGAAGGACAATGGCCCAAAACCAGAGCCCTGTGGCTCCTACATCAAAATCATGAGGGTTAAGAAAATGTCATCATTTAAACAACAGACCTGTTGAGCGATGTTTAGAAATACGATTCAAACCAACTAAAGAAAACCAGTTTATTACCCAATCGTATAGGTAGGTTCATACAGAGCTTTAGCAAGAATCTCATGGTTGATGTATCAAATGCAGGCTGAATAATCAGGAGTATGACACAGCTTCCTGGCCTCTTTCAGCCTGCATTTATAAATCATTTAAACACGTAGGAGGTCAGTTTCCTCCGTGCTGTGGTGGGATTTAAATAAGCAGACCTGCAATTTTGCCGTGGAGGTTGTTTTCAGAAAGTTTGTTTGGATTTGCTGGTAGCAGCACTGAACTTTCCAAAGTTTTGGAGAGAAACTTCAGATTCGCTACAGGCCGATAGTTTTTTAGATTCCTCAGAGTCCAGGTGGGGTTTTGATGAGAGGAGTGGATGTGCGGAAGTTTGAAAGCATCCGGACAATAGCCAGTTTCAAATGAAAGATGGATGATTTTTTGTTTTATAGTTGGACAGAGTTCATCAATACATGTCTTCATAACCAGGGTGGTATGGATCAAGTCTAACAAGAGGATGAAGGTGCCTCAGTAATAAGTTTTCTCACAGAAAATCTCAGTAATTGACTTGAACCCGGTGGGAAGACTGTAGGTGATGGTTGAGACGCAACTGCAAGAGATTTTGATGTGAGTGTTTTATCAAGTTCATCCTTAATGCGACGGATTTTGTCTGCAAGAATTGAGACAATGATTCAACAATGGGGATGGGATGAGGAGTTTTTCTGAAGGCAAGACTTTAGAAGACTTTGGTGTGCATAACTGGTTATCTTACAGAATATTGACGGAGTCACAGTTTTCAATTGTCGCTTATGATAGTTGGCTTTAGTTCAGTGATCAGGTTGTTGTATGAAAGCACTGCTCATATTTTTGAAAGCTGCCTATGATTTCCAATTTCGAGAGATCCACCAACGGCGGCTCTCGTGTGACGCGAATTTCTGTTTTGCTTGCCTCGAAGTTGATCAGTGACCACGAGCAAGGGCAGGGCGAGATGAGATTGTCCGTGTGATTAAAGGTGCGTGCTTATCAAGGAGATAACTAAGTACAGATTCAAATTGATCAATAACGATTCCCAATTGAAAATGGTGAAATGTATAAACAGAGTCCGGTATTCCTGGGCGAAACACAGAAATAATCCAGTTTCTGTAGTTTAGACGGTTTTGATTTCCCTCTTTGGGGCAGGCTGTGGTCTAGCAATTTTAGCAAGCATTTAACAGCAGTATGATCAGACGAAGGTATTCATGGTGGTCATGTTAATATCTAAATTTATCATACGAACGTGAAATAAGGAGGTCAAGGATATTACCATCACGATGTGTTGAACCGAAGACAGTCTGATTACAGATTCGCAGAGCAAGAAATCACACAATATTCAGCCGTCCTCCCTGTCTGCAGATTCATCTACATGGAAGTTACAAAAATCGCCAAAGCGGCCGTCAAAATCCTGATTTCAAGTTCCAGGCTCAAAACAATGTGTTCTATGACCGCAGAACATTTTATCAAAGAAATGGGTGACAGTTGATTTCTTGTCTTGTGTTTTTTTGTTCAAAAAATAGAAAATGTGACCTACTCAGGACAAGAGTCAAGACTCAAATCTACAGATTTGTAAATCAATGTATTCAAAAGATGCTAAACCTAGTCCCTTTTGTTTTACATTAAAGCCTATTGCGAATAAGAAGAATACTAACGCCACCTCCTGATCTGTTTTTACGAGGAACATGAATGTAATTCCGTAATTAGGTCAAGGTTATAGTAAGATCAGCTAATTGCACGATGATCGCGGTGATCACCATTGAGCCAAGTTTTCTGGTTTACAGACAGCAAATAATCGAATACGCTAGAGATGATCAAGTCACATAATTGGAATCTTATTCCTCACGGAGCGTGCTTCCATAGTGCAAAATTTGGTGCAAACTGAAGCGTTTTCTTGTATAGGACATGTCGAGGAAGCCTGGGATATTTGGAGTGAGGGTCAAGGGCACATTTTCACGTGTCATCTGAAATAATCAGTAAAAGGTGTTGCAACCCTGAATTTGATGCAATGTTGAGTTTTCTGGAACCAGAGCGCAGTGACCCCTATGCGTAAACAGTTTTGAAGATTGGGATCTCAAGATCATATGGTACCCAGAAGTGACAAGAATACTTGGTATTTTTAAGAACAACGGCACCAACTGAAACAATGCAGATCTGGTGAGGGTTTATTTTCACAGTTTTTTGAGTTGCAATATCTTCGAGAGGTGGCCCAGGGTTGGTTTCAACATCACCACATGGAAAGTATCAATGTTGAAAGTTACTGATGAGTTACTGTCAGAGGAAGTGGTGTCGTGAGCAAACCAATTTCAGAAGTTTTACACATCCTTGCACACCAGAAACCATATTAGTTTTCATTGTATAAACGTTCTATTGTAAGGCATTCTTGAGTCTTCTGCATCGTGTGATAACCATTTTTTCAGATTTAAAGTCACATTAGAATTTTCAGGTGAAACTACCCTGTGTGTCTACATTGGGCTTGGGCCAAATTTGGCATGCCTTTGGTCATGTTGACATGAACTTTTTTTGGGAACACATTTGTAGCATCGGTACACATTGGTAAGACAGATTATTACAGACTGTAGAGATGCTATGTATGTGTCAAAAGAAAAATTATTTTTTTCTTTTTATTTAGGATATAAATCTCAAAACATTCTGCAAACCTTAACTGGATGGAACTCCACAGAACAGTTGTAACTTATGGACCAACAGATTATGTCCAAATTTTTAAAAAGATGATTCCATAAATTTATCAATTATTAACTAAATAACCTTTTCTTGATCTAAATCGGTTACAAATATCACCTGGTACATTAGCAAGCATACTTAATATGAATGTTGGTATTATTTGAATTTGAAACCAATTTAGAGCGAAAAACGAAATTCCCCGCCTGTGCAAAGTAATAGGGGCTTCTGCCTGCCCAGTTTCTTCTCTCTACAAAAAGACATCAAGGTGGCGCCACAAAACCTTAACAAATGTCCACCTCATCTATGTCGAGAAGATTTTCTGGGTAATTCTGTCCCTATTCGAGTAATGTGCCGAAGTCCAAACTTCCGCCCATAACCTACCCATCAAGTGAATTTGAATCTACTATAGTCAGAGCTGTGAGTGCAGCTATTACGGGGTCCATCACGCTTTTAAAACTCTGGCATTTACCTCATTCTTACTCACCTTGGACTTACAAGCGGAGGATCACATACCCTGTCAAAACTCTAACTCACATCGTTTACCCTGGTCGTTCACTATTGTTGCAATGTCGTCCCGTTTACCTACCCTCCTAGTTTCAGTAACTGAAACCAGAGGGTCTCCATTATCTTAAAAGATATAATGTTTGACCTCTGTTTGGTTACCATACACTCATGACTAACCTAAACTCCCTACAACTTAGGGAGAAGAAGCTAGCAGGGGCATTACGTTGTTGAAGAGAGACGCTCCAAAGCTTTGAATGACTCACTCCTTATGAGGAAAACCACCTAAGTGCAAATCCATCTAAGACACAGTGTGTGCTTCAATCTACGCATCGTGAAAGCCCAACGTCAGCTTAAGTTACCTGGTCTGGAACTCCCCTGGAGCACTGTGATAACCCCTGTCTACCTAGGAGTCCCCACTTGGGACCTCACTCTCTCATATAAGACCCACATTGAGAGACGAAGAGTAAAGTATAGGTTCACTGCAATAACCTCTTTGAACAAACTCACTGGCACCAAATGGGGTGCTCGCCCCCCTTACCCTAAATCGAACGCACTTGCCCTGTGCACGCAGTGCAGAGTAGCCTGCCCTGTATGGGAAAGATCAACCATGCCAAGAAGCTTAAATCAGCATTAAATGCCTCCCTGCCGGCTTATCACAGGATCTCCGTCCAACACCAACGAACTTCGTCAAATCCTAGCAGGAATTGCCCACCAGACATCCGTCGAGCGTAGCGAGCATGCAAGAGCGTAGTCTAGCCAGTATCCAATGTGAACAGCCCCTATTCCTGGACAGATACCTGCTGCTAAACGCCTTAAATCTAGAGAGAGAGGTTCTTAAACAAAGCCAACCCTTTGAAACAGCCTCTAAGGAGGTAAAAGAGATTCGCCTTGTGGAAAGAAAAGACTTGCCATCAACCAAGTAACATCTTCGGTATTGAACTGGTGAGCATCTCCCCCCGGATCTGACTCCTCATGGTGCTGAATGTCGATGCCTCATAATTGGGAACCAGAACTGGGCCGATCTAAGGTTCCTCCTTGCAGAGTGGGTCTATCTGGACGCAGATCAGGATACTAACCTGGGGTGTGGAAGCGCACCACAGACCATGAACACTTCTTTTCTTCCCAATGCTGGAGCAACAATGCACAAACAAGGACCTTGCGGATTCCAGTGAAGCAGCCAGAAGTTGTACCCACTCTGGCTGGTATCCTATGAGAACCACAAGTGTTTGGACACGATAAGAAGAAATCGTAGCGGAAACAAGCAGACCTCGAATTACAAATTCTATTACCTCTGCGTTCCCATGAATTAGCTTCATGAGATGAAGCTAATCTAATCGTACGATTCGCAGAGCGGGCGAAAAAGTCTTGGCGTATCTCCGTTGCCCTCGTTGAAGCCTATTGTTCAAATTGGTCGTGTTACCAAGTGTGGTATTTGGGGGCTCTTAGCAAGCTGAAATGAAATTTCGTAGCAAAATCGGCCTAGAAGTGTGTTATTTTCCCGTTTGTTTTTTTGTTTGTCCCATGTGTAACCCGCGTCCGGCAAGATATCAGAGTAAATACTCACGTATGTGTTTGTTGTAGTAACGAACGCGGCCGTCGAAAGCGCGATTTTTAATAGCGAAACAATGAAAATATACTTCGAATAACAAACACGAGCAAGAATCATCACTGATTGCACCCTGTGTACTGTGATTATATTTACGTTTTACGTACACATCCATTCGGTCAAGGATGTAACGTATCGTCTGTATGAAGTTGCAGCAGGTGTTTGTAAAATGAATATTTATGTGGGCGCATACCAAAGTTTTGTTAGGGTAGGTTCCCACTCCCCTTGGTCCATGCGCATGTGCGATAGCTCTGAGCCCCCCCCCCCCCTTTTACAAAATTGTTTTATTTCGGGATTGTGCGCTATTTTTTTTTGTTTAATGTTAGTTTGTATTTTATTAATAGATTTTATTTTTATATTTGTCGAGGGAGGTTTGTTATGATATTTATATTTATGTTGTAGGTGTTTTTGGTTCATTTATTGCGAAGGGGAGTTTGTGGCGATTTAACTTTTTTTATATTTGTAATGATGGGTATGTTCGGCCTCAGGCTGTTTGCATGCTGACAAACGCATGTTCCCGGGGCATGATTGCCCCACCTCTTAACATCCTCTAGTTTATAAAGGGTCGGGGCTACGAAAAGTGAAGAATATACCATTTAATTTAAAGGGTTGTTTGAATCAGTTATAGGACATAATAATAATATAGGATGGACAAGGGGTCGAATTCGAATCAAGTGTTTTATTTAGGATCCCTGGTTTCTTTGCATGAAGTTTATTATTGTACTATTATTACTTCCATGGTACTATATTCATGGCTATTTTACGTGAATTGAGGTTGCCCAAGATGTATTAAATTTTGGTTCTTGTTTGGTAGCTTAAGGTACATCCCTACCTAGGCAATGGTTGTTCCTTATTTGCATTATACATTGTTGGCTATATCATCAGCGTGGTCCATTGGTCACCAAATTTTGCCAAGGTTCCCAGAACACAGTGACCCCCTTAGGGTCTCATCACAACTGAAACAAGCAAACACGAATTGCTAAACATTCGTGTATGGACATGAAATTTTTGTTAAATATTTTAGCATCATTATTGTTTTTTACGTTAAAATAGCTGCACATTTCCCGAATAGTGTTGCATGTAGGTGTGACAATACAAACGAACGATGGAATATTGTACAAGGCAAGCTATATGTTATCAATGTCAAACGCTTAGCGTGGGATGGGAACCCTTTTCCACTGGAAAATGCACCAAACCACGCGCCACGTGAATAGCAGGCTTTAGCAGAGCCGAGTGGGCCTAGATGGGACTATGGGACATTCTGTCAAGTGCCATTTATACACCTTAATTTCGATGAGTGTAGTTGGGATTCTTGTACAAAACTTCATTAACAGGCGG